>VICI01004322.1:0-11196 GCA_019593645.1 Akabosia matsudoensis
TTTTTTTTTCTTAAAACCGTGATGGACAAACATGTAAGATTACATATTTTATTTCACGTTATGACAAGCCTTGTACCGTACCACTCACCTTTTCTTGTCAGCCATCTTAAACTACGACCAACCAACAGGAATCGGGTTTTTGTCTTTTTCTGTTTATCCTTCGCTTTTATATTCTAAAATAATCTCTTTTTTTCTCGCTCTCTATCTCGTCCATCCGTCCACATTTACACTTGTATACCTACTTCACTTGTACAGCTTCTTCATTGCATACGTACTTTTTTGGTCCATCTTCATTTGAAACAAGTAAACGTACTTCCTTTTTCTGAAGGCTGTTATATTTTCTTATCCTCAACTATGTTCAAGATACCTCATCGTTTTTTTCCCTTCTTCCTTTTGCACGTAACATACATCCGTCCTACCTCTTACTTCTATGCCTTGATCGGGTTTTGCCAGTCATTTCTCACGGTTTTCAGTGAACTGTTGTCGAACCCCTTTCAATTCCGCTCTGTCTTTGCCTTTGCCATCCTCATCCATTCACCCTTTTTTCCCTGATGGGATGCCCGTATGGTGTAGTAAACGTAATAAATACTTTTACAACTAAACTCTACTATAATATCATGTGTGTATTACGCAAAATGCTCCTTAGCTCAATCTCCCTCGTTGTTGGTTTCTAAACAAAAAAAAAATGCTTGAACAGTTCAGATGCTGAAGGGGAAGTAGAAAAAAAAACATCACTGCCCAGCAGCTCTTGTTCCATGCTTTTTAAACATGCATTAGGGGAGCACCGAGAGGGAAGCATTTTTATCAGGTAAAACCTAAACAAGAGTCCTTCAAGAGCAGAAATTTTATATATTCATTGCAAGCAGAAGAAAAAAGGAAACTGAAACAAGTCTCAGTCGGATACTGATACTAACACAAACATTACATTACAACAAAAACAGATGTGGAATGATAGCGAAAATCCTACTTTACTACACGGCTGAGAGAGAAAGACACTAAGTACTGTAGTAGTAGTAGTGGGTGAGTTAGAATAGAAAATAATCCTTTGCGGAACAGTCTTGTTTTAGAATATTACACGCAAAAAAATGACAAGACTAACTTAATTGTGTGTGTTTTTTTTGTGCTCGCGAATGTACTCCTGTACAGGAAGGATGAACAAGACAATATTATTTACGTGTCACATCTGAAGAAAAAAGAGTGCCCTTGTTTTCTTGAACAAGTAAAAAAATAATAAATACTATTAATACTTGAGTGAGGTGTGAGTGTGTGCGGCATTTGCCTTATTTGATAGAGAGATTTTTTATTAACTGGTTTTATTTTGTGGTGGAGAATAAGAGAGAAACAAAAAATGAGTTGATGATTTTTTTTCTGTGTGTGCACACGCGTGAGAAGTCCTGTAACAAAAAAAATAGTAACAAAAATATTGATAGTAAGTAATAATATTGATGTAGTGCAAGTGTGGACAAAAAAAATTGCAGAGGAATATAAAAAATATGACAAAACGTTAAGGATCACTAATATTTATCCTAATGGTGTTTGTGTGAGGAATGTGAAAATTTGTATGACGGGGTGGTTTGTGCTGGGAAGTAATTTGTTTTCGGAGATTGGCGATTATGGAAGGAGTAGAGGAATTCTAAAGATGTCGATGCTTTTCTCTGGAAATGGGAAATTGATGGAAGTTGTGTAAAAGAATGCCGTTTCTTGAAGGGTTTATAAGTGAAATGAGTAAGTGGAGAAAAATAATGGTTTTTATGTGGCGGATAATGTTGATGTTTGGTTTGTTTGTTGGCTCGTAAAAAGAGAAAATTTATTAATTTGTGGGTTTTAATCAATTAGGTTCGAGAGATTGGATTTTGGCGGCAGTGTGCAATTATTATTGAAGGCAGGAAACTATTCGAGATTGCTTGAAAAGGTGCAGCTGTGCTTTGGAAGAGTTGAGTAGGATTTATTTCTCGGTGGTCGCTTAAAATAACAACATAAAAATGGTAAGGGACAAGCTGGGTGTTATTGTAATTGTGATAAATTATAAAGTTGTATGTGATATTTATTAGCTTATCTTTTGGATAATTTACAGATGAACTTAGCGAGAGCAATGATGAACGAGCTGGGAGGAATGAATGTACCTGGCGCTCCGAATGGAGGGTCCAATGTTGACTCCCTCCAGGGGTCTTCAGCGGACTCCAAGTTGTGTAGGGACTTTATACGAAACGTGTGCCACAGGGGAAAGAACTGCAAGTTTATACATCCGGAAAATGTTAAGATAAGAAGTGATCCAATATTCTGTCACGACTTCCAGCAAAATCGCTGCCATCGACCAAGCTGCAAGTTTGTACACTGCAGTAGGGAAATAGAAGAACACTTTAAGAAAACGGGAGACTTGCCTGAAGCCGTGTTTGAAAATGACAACGGGCATCAGCATAGTAATCACAATAGTGACAGCCGACGGTCTGGGGAGAGAAGTTCACGGTCAAGTAATGGGGTATCACGAGTTGGAAATGGAAACGTATCCGATATTTCTCCAGACGCCCCTATTTGTAAAGACTTTCTGAAAGGTGTTTGTAACCGGCCCGTTGGTGCTTGCAAATACCGCCACATAAATTCTCAAAACGACTTGAGTAGAAGTACAAGTCGTAACGGAAACGGAAGGACTCAAAATGGTTGTGGGATCATCATCAAAAACGGAGGTGGCATGAGAAGACGAGGAAGTGATGGGTTGTACGACCCTGGACCAGAAACTAAAAAGCTACGCCCGAATGAAAACCCTGGATTTAATTTTCCTCATGGAGCAGAGGACTTCAATGAAGACTTTTATGTGGGAGCAAACGGAGGTCAATGTTATGCAGCAATGCCTCCACACAGTGAGGCTCATGCTCTTCAAGCACAGCAACCCCAGAATCTTCCCAATATTCCCCAAACATCTGCCCCAGACACACACGCATTTGCCCAGTTTCACCAAAACCCTGCGACATCTTCTTACGCCACTATTCCAGGCACAGGAAGAAACGGATATTCAACTGCTGGAACCAATGATACGACAGTCGCTGCTTACATTCACTCAACCGAAACTATTAAAGCCCTGGAAGACGAAAACTTCATGCTGAAAAGGCGGATCGAAGAGTTGAAGACTTCGAACGAGTTCTTGCTGAACCAGAATGCTCAGCTCAGGCTAAATTCGTCTTTAAGCGTAACCCGAACCAGCGTTGGAGTTGAGAATGCGGTCCAAGTAACACCTGCCGTAGGAGTAGCAAGTGTTGCCAGTGGTGTTGTTCAGACAATGGTGTCTCTAGCGCAGCCGATGGGAATAACTCCATCCTTGAGTGTGGCTCCAACTCATAATCAAACCTTGTCGACGATCTCATCTTTACCCACTGTGTCTATGCAGCCTGCAGTTTCAATTAGTCAGGCACTTCCTATAGTCTCCATAGCCCAACATCCGCCCCCACCACAACCAGCAGTTTATCCCATGGTCACAACTCAAGGAGTTATTTCCCAACCACCCAATCTCTCATAATGTTTAGAAAATGAGCATACCGCCGACGATCTTCGTTTGTCCGCGTATTGCAACTCCATTTTCGTAAATTTTGCATGCTGTAGATAGGTAATAGGATAACTCCCGCACTTATTCTAGTGTAAATTTGACGGGCACTGGGAGAAGGGGGTACTATTATAAACATGTCAGTTGTTTTTTATCGTAACGCTGAGTTTTAATGTTGTTATCGCCTTTTGAATGGTTGGATAAATGTATGTTCCGTGCAATCATGCATCCTATCATATTACATTTACTTTCAGCAGAATTCGCTGAAAATATACCTAGTGTGCTTTTGGTAAGGATTGAGATATTTTAACCGGTTCCACCCGTTTCATACATAGCAAGGTTAAGATCAAATTTGGTTGTTTGAATGCAAGACAAAATATGTATTTGTGGTGGCGGTGTTCGAAAATAGTGTTAAGTTGTTGGTATTTAGTACAAAAAAAGTCCTTGTAAGTTTTGTATAAACGTCCAGGGTAGGAGCCTCATGGGAATGTCACTTCCTAGCAGACCAGCAGCTATATTATATTGTGGAAATAGCGTTTGTACAGAGTATGCGGTTAGTAGTGAAACTTTAATTGTCATTTTGCTGTGAATTATTTGATAAGCCAGGTCTCAACCTCAGTGTAGCTGGTGTTTCTAGTACAAATGTACTTAACAATTTAATGTAGAGTCATCCATAATTTACCTATACACTAATATTTATGATTCCACGCAAGTTTTTCACCGCGTTGATCTGAGTTTTTTGTTCCGGTAGGTTGTAGGTGTAGAATGTAGTTTTTATTTTGTTTTTATACAGAATTCATAAGGGATTAACCCTGAATTCCGTTGTATAAGTGTGTACACAATAAGCTAAAACGTAGCTTCCATTTTTAATACTAAAGTAAGTTCAACGCGTGTTTTTATCAGATAATCTTACACACTAGAAATAGAACGACAAAAACCGATGCAATAAAACGTAAACCTGGACTATTCGTATATGGGTTGTAAGGGGTATTTTTTGTTCTTTTTTCGCGCATCACAAAACGCAGGTTGATACACTTATGGAATATGTATTTCAAACATAGTTTTAAGCTCCAAGTCCGATGGGTCCAGCCTCTAGTTATTATAATCGTTATGACGTTCTTTATTTCAACGTTGGAAGAAACGATACTCTTGGAGTACATGCGTCTGTTGTGTTCTGTAAGCTATTTCTTGGTACATGTGTAGGTTCAATAGGTTCATTAGCCGGTAATTATGTCGATGTCACGTCAAAAATTAGTTTAATGAAAATGACCATTGCAAAACTCTTGGAAAAGAATGCTTCCATGAATCTTTTTGTCTCTTGTTAAACTACACCTTTTATGTGGTTATTAAAAAAACCTTACACAAATATCGCAATCCGTTTATATAAAAAATGAATTTTTATTGAGCATATTTTCATAGTCCAAACACCTTGCTGATAGTCCAAGTGACAAGCAACGATACTCCTCCAACAACCACAGTTAAAAACGTAATTGCAGCTACTCTATACTTTAGGTAAACACTACTGCTGGAGAGCTCAGTATAAATTCGGGATACTTGAACATGCGTTTCTTCTACTGTTCCAGAGTTGTCAATTATGAAATGAGCTTTGGAACATTTTTCTGCCAGTGGGATTTGAGCTCCAATTCGGGTGATGGCTTCATCTTTAGACAACTGGTTTCGCTCCATCAATCGCTTAATTTGTAAATCTTCGTTACTGCAAAATCAGTACCATTATCATATAAAAAATGACAGGAAATGAAAGGAAACTCGTGAACAGTTCATTTTAAAATCTTACCATGAAACTACAATAACTTTCTCGACATAGCTCACCCACATTCCTGACTCAAACAACAACGGCAAATCCAGAACCACAAACTTTTTACCTATACATATAGAAGTGTTACTGTTTGCAGTAGACCATTTGCATAATTCACACAGTTTAGTGTAAATATTTGTAGTGGACCTTTAAAAAATTCATACACTATTTCCCAACACATTTCTCTGAAAATTTGCGGATGAGTTATACGATTCAGTTGTTTCCGCTTTTCCTCATTTTCGAAGATGATTTTTCCCAGTGCAGCTCGGTTAAGTGTTCCATCCTCCTGGAACACATCATCTCCAAATGTTTCCTTTATCTGCTTCCAGGCTCTTTTCCCAGGTTCGACCACTATTAAATTAGGTAAAAAGCAGCACTGCAAGTTAAATGTGAAGTACTTTAATAACTTGACTACATTTTGAATTCATACCTCTTCTAGCGATTATATCTGCATCAACCACAGGAACATTTAACATTTTAAAAATTTCTGAAACTGTGCTTTTCCCGGTGGCTATACCACCTGCAAAGAAAATTTGTGCGTACACATTATTAGACCACTATTAAATGTCTCGTTGATTCTAATCTTACCTGTCAATCCAACCAAATACATTTATGTTCAAAAGATTAAATAATTTACTGGGAACAAGTTTAAGTTTACTTTCAGGGAGTGGAAGTTGACAGTGGACTACAAACAATCCAATCCCCACCTCATGTGCATGCACAAACAAACACATGTTTTGTTTCATATATTGTGTTGACATTTATCAGCTGCATGAATACAGCAAGTAAACAAACAACGTGAACGCATGCATGAACTTCCGTTGGTGTTAAGTTTTTATCTTTTAACTTTAAAATTTGAAGCATGAAGGTTACAAATCCGACCCAAAATGGAATCTTCACCAACATGTCAAAAGAAAGGTGACACAATAATTGAACCTTGTGATCATCATGCCCAGGCAGAATTTTGTACAACGAGGGCAGCATACCGTCAAGGGAAAGAGTTGAAAGCAGTGAAAGTAAGCAAGGTTAATTTAACAGTCACTTTAAAGACCGTCATTTATGTAATTCACGAAATATTGACGGAGAGATAAATGGTTTGGAGGTAGAGATGATAAATATCGATGCCCCTTGTACGAAATATATACTTAATTTCCATGAATTATTAACATTTCACAATATAAATAGTTACTTCACGTATCTTAATTAACTTTCACCACCAGGTTTACACAATCAACGACGAATCTCAACATTTGCTCTACCATAATGTACCCGCAATCGGGCTTTTGAAGGAACTCAAGAAATTAGCAAGTAGACATGGACGAATAGAGGTGATTGAACAGCTACACAATTATCCATCCGCAACGGAATTTGCACATGTTTACTATGTAAAATATTCGAAGTTGTGGGATGCAAGGTAATACTGAGTTTTTAATGGAATGATTTAAAAGATGTTGGTATGCATGCTATATTAATTTACTTTTACGCAGACAAGCCAAGAAAAAATTAGACAATCGATCTTTCTTTGGTAATTTACTACATATATGCTATGCCCCTGAACTGGAAAGCCCTGAGGAATGCAGAAGTAAACTGAAAGGCAGGCTCAACAGTATTCAGCAAGTCAGGAAACCTTTTCCGGCCAAGAAGATAAAAGGAGAACGCGTAGTACATCTGAAAGAAAGGGGAGCGCCTAGTTTCGGCGAAGGCACATGGTCCAACTTAATTCCAGCATCGTCATCCAAGCTTATTCCTAAAGACTCTTGTTTGAATAAAACCTGATTCTCTGAACGTTGTATTTATTCAAATGTTTTTGATGCTGCATCCTTTTGTTCGGTCTGGTGGAAGTTACAGTTTCCAACAATAAATTGTAGACAAGAATCCCATCGCTGGGTGTGGTCATGTGGTTAAATAGGAAATGCCTTCTTATCTATACAATCTTCTTAGGAAATATCGACTAGCAGAATAAAACTCATTAATCCGGAAACACAAATACTGCTAAAGCATTGGGCTAAAATGCAACGTGCTGCATGACTGCATAAGTACCTACATTGCATCCTCAGGCATTAATCAATTCTTAATTGGAATTTTTAAGATGTAATCGATAAAAATCCATTACTTTGTTTTTTTTTTAAATCCACCCTTGCTTCATATATGGCACGCGTGAAATAATCAATTAAACGTGCCCTTTCCATTCATATGTTAACCGTCGTGGTACAAACATTTCATTTTTATTCTCTGGACCCGAGTACAACTACGTATTTCTGGAATTTTTAATATTATCCAAGTGGTAGTTTTCGAAACAGTTTACGCTGGAAAGAGCGTAGTGCCCACCATGAGCGTGGTGTTTCAAAGAACTGGGCCGTTTCTGGCATTGTTCATGCTTACATGTTGTATCGTTTTTAGCATTGTCCATGGTTCGAAAGCTAATTATGGTTGGCGTCAGGCAAGTACCCCGGCTGAAGAAAGAGTGAAGACTCAAGTTGTCCCAAAGGAAACGGTTCTGCAACGTTTCGATTTTTCGTTGGATCCAAATCGGGGTAACGTAATACATTAAAACGATTTTCCAAAAAACACCCTACGTTGCTGTATCTTCGACATAAATAATGCTTTTCAGATCGTATTTATCCATTGGACCCATTATCTGCGAGGGAAATAAATATAACATCGTCAGTTATACGGCGATTCAGAAACGGCAATTGGAAATTCAATTATATCGTTTTGAAGGAGCCGGAAAAGTCCCAACTGCTACCATATTTTCTGCGCAATGCGAATCCACCAGCGTTGTCTATTCCTCGTAGGTCATTTGCTGTGCTACTAGATCCAGTTACCAACGAGGTTCATGAGGTTATTGTCAATTTGGATAGACGACGGGTCGAAAGTTGGAATGGTGCACCTGCCGGTGTTCAGCCGTCAATAACTCCAGAAGAAATGCTGGAATCTGAAGAGATCATGAAAGATGACAGCCAAGTCATTGACAGGTGTCGTAAACTTGGATGGAGTGACATGAGTTTGGTCTTCGCTGATCCATGGTAAGCAATACAAAAACTCCAAGTTTATGCCGTTCTTAGAGGAAATAGCTTGAAACCGGTAATTGCATCTCTGAAGGTCAATGGGATACGTTGGAGATCGAGCGGAATTCCGAGGGCGGCGTCTTATACAATTATATCCTTACGGTAAAAATTTCGAAGGCGACAACCAATACGGTAAAACGGATCAATCAATAAATCTTGTGCATCAATTTCGGACACTTTGATCAGTAAATGTGTTTGATGATTATATACAGCACATCCCTTCGACTTCCTCGTGGTTGTTGACATGAGTCTAAGGAAAGTAGTGGCTATTGAGGATCTACCTACTCACGACGATTTCGACGCATCCAACAAGGTCGGAAATATTGTTCCACGGAAAACCTCAAATTATGACCCTGCCTTACGAGACCCTAATTCATTCCGAGATGACCTCCGTCCAGTGAACGTTTCTCAGCCAGGAGGCACAAGCTTTCGTGTCAATGGATATGAGCTTCAATGGCAAAAGTTTAAAATGCGTCTTGGGTAATGAATGATTCGAGAATATGCATTTTAAAAGCCTTACATATGATTGATTGACATGAACGAGCTAATTTATTGTGTTTCCTCAACAGATTTAATGGACGGGAAGGTCTCGTAATAAACCATGTTAGTTATAATGATGAGGGCAAAGTGAGACCCCTGTTCTACAGAATGTCTTTGGCAGAAATGTTCATTCCTTATGGGTAATTGATTTTCTTATACCTATACAAGTATAATTGATAAAGCCTCTTGTTGAAATCGCTTACTTGCTTAAATTTAGTGATCCTCGTCCACCTTACCACAGGAAACATGTAAGTTGGAAAGGAAAAGGATGTGTTTCAACTTTACAAACGATTTTAGCGATGATAGCGCTTTGTAATTTTAGGTCTTTGATGGAGGGCAGTATGGTATTGGCTACAACGCTAATGAGTTGAAGGCACAAATTGATTGCATAGGGGAGGTTCATTTTATAAATGTCTACGTGAACAACGAGCAAGGTGAAGGCCAACAGATTCAACGGGCCATTTGTATTCACGAGGAAGACGCCGGAATACTTTGGAAACACACTGACTTTCGAACTGGAGAAGGCTCTGTAACACGATCTCAAAGATTAGTGCTAACATTTACAGCTACAGTTGGGAACTATGATTATATTTACTCTTGGTATTTCTACCAAGATGCTACAATCGAATTCAATGTAAAGCTAACCGGGATTTTGAGTCTGAGTTTGTTGGCAGTTAATGCCACCCCTGCAGGGTATGGTTCCATTGTGTTCCCTCAAGTAAATGCTCAGTATCATCAACACTTCTTCTCACTGCGACTTGACTCAGAAATTGATGGAAATGAAAATAGCGTTGTCGTTTCAGACGCTGTGCCTCTCCCAGGTAAACTATCGAATGAGAGTTATATATGTTCTGCTACATTTAGCATGATTTCACATTAAACGTTCGCATTTTCATTTTTAATTCGTTTAAGCGCCCACTGGATCGTCACAAAATCCCTATGGGCAGGGTTTTACAACTAGGCGAACCCATCTTAGAACTGCTGGCATAGGACGAACGAATATTTCTCCAGAAACCAGTCGAACTTGGCATATTATCAACCCGAATTCTGTTCACCCGATTACCAAAGAACCTGTGGGATGGAAGTTAATGCCGTGGCCAACTCCTCCAACTTTACTTAAACGCGACAGCCCTATTCACAGTCAAGCTGAATGGCTGGATTATACCACATGGGTGACTCCGTATCAAGAAAATCAAATGTTTCCGGGAGGATTCTACTTGAACAACAGTGGGCTTCCGGAATGGGTTGGCCAAAATAAAAATGCAAACATAGACAATACTGATGTTGTCATTTGGCATAACATCGGACTCACCCATATACCAAGAGTAGAAGATTTCCCTGTTATGCCTGTTGAGTAAGGCCATATAAAACATATTCCATTTCACGGTCCAACATATGATTAGTCTAAACGTGTTGTTTTCAAGAGAGAATTTCAATTATTTCAGGACATGCAGTGTAATGCTGAAACCAATGAATTTTTTCAAAGAAAATCCGGCTTTGGATGTTCCACCTCCACGGGCCAGTAGACGGGATGAGCTTTAGTGGAACACTTGCTTGGTTGTTAGAGAATTATGTTGTTTGCTCCTAATATATTGAAAATGCACGAACGTTAACGTATGAAAATGCCTCCTCATTAGAAGAACATATGCATATCATGTATCTAATTTGTCAAAATTATGTTTATACATCATTATTTAATTGGCACTCTTGTGGGTGCAAAAACAGATGACAAACAAATATTTTCTCAGATTGCATTTACACAAGCAATGTATTTACGCTAATCAGTTGCATATATCAATTTCAATATTTCATTCGATTGTGAATTGTTTGTTGCACAGAATAAGCTACCTTTGTTTAACGTGCTGCACGAGAGACTCAGGGAGAAGTAGCATATACGTAAAAAAAACTGCACATTTGTACCAAAATACTTTGTCTGGCAGGTGGCAAATAACCTTCACTTCGTTTGTTTAATAGATCATGGTTGACACTGAAAGTTATTTGGCAGTAATAAAGTAATCTACCATGATACAAGTCTTAAACCGGCAATATAGATATATAGTGTAGTGTAGATATAAATAAATATATATATAGATAGATATCTACACTGCACGCACGTGTGACCAGACGCATTTTAAAAGTCTTCATTTTGACTTTGAAAAAGGAGAAAAACTTCACACACGAGAAGGACCTGACAATCTTCTCCTAAAACTTTTTAGTCATTTCAATTTGAGCGTATC
>VICI01004323.1:0-11195 GCA_019593645.1 Akabosia matsudoensis
ACGGACAATTTCATAAAGCAGCTTACGCTACTTAATAATATCTTATCTATGATCACATGCAGCATAGGCATAGAAGTTGTTTTGTACAAGTATTATCCTCAACCGTACAGGTGTTGGCGAGAGCCAAAGTAGCCACAACTTGTATTTTATGACGAAGATGATAACTCGTTAACCTAAGATACACTATAAAATGTTTAAATTATCGCATTTAATCCTACTAAAGCCCTTGGTAATCATGGACTTCAGATGATTTTTAGGTTTTGGAAGTCATAGCTTTGATATAGATTGATTTGTGGTTAACATAACCTTTTCCATAAATTGGTTTATCCTTTGTAAAAAAAAGTGGCTCTACTAGGAGGAAATACGGTAACACATAATAATATCAGGAAGGTGTAGGCATATATTCTTGCTGACCAGGACGATTTTTTGCTTAAGGTGATCATAATTGAATTTTCTCATTAAACTGGTAACCGATTAAACCAAACCCTGGATCGAAGAGAGTGTACGATTATTCGGTTTTTAAGGTTTCTTTTGGAGCTACGTCGTTTACTCCCTAAAGGGGTATACTTATGCTTTCACCGTAAACAATGCAAGTAAATCCTATAAAAATGAAGAGAAATGTCAGAATGATTTGTAGGCATGATTGCAATTCAAATTACTGGTACCCAACATGATGCATAATCTATGAACCCATGCATTTGTTAATGGATTCTATCATATAGTCTTCACTAAACTAAATAAAATGAAATACATCCATCAGATCTCACACAATCCCTATTAAATAGCGAAAGCTTTTTAATAAACTCGTCTGGGATGTCTGTCCGTCAGTCTGTTATCGCGAAATCTCAGAAACATTTTGACGTATTGAGGTACGGACCTGGGTTTTGGCACACATTTTTGCCTACTAATGGGCATTCTTGTAACCAAAACCAAGTTTCAGAAAAATCGATCACATCGTGAATGATTTATAGACCACAAAGATCAAGAAAATATTGTGTAATATATTGTATATTTATGTGATATATTGCAGATAATCGAAAAGAATCGTCTTTAGCGAACCTAAAAGATTGTGTTTAGCGAATCTTGAAGATATTTGTGCATGAGCGTTTTATTAAACCTCGGATGTAATTTCAGTTTGCAAGAGATATAATAACGCCAACTGTCGTGCCATTCACCCTCGAAAAGCGTGAATCTAGAGAACAATTTAAATGAATCCATAGGGACACACCTTTCGGAATCCTCTGTAACATAATGAAAGGCAAATCAACCAACGATGTACTGCTACTGATATATGAAACTCGTTTGTTTCAATGACAGTGGTTTTCATTGACGTTGGTAATATTGAGGAAATCGTGCTGTGGCTTTAGAGGGAAGGTGGCGGTGATACCAATTCAGCACCTTTCGTTTTCTACTCACTCATTTTTATCTTTAGACCTTCCTCAGTACTGTTACTTTGTATCCATTCAGCATCCAAATCGCATTCATTTGTAGGTGTATTTGGAACTGAAATTCTAGTTATTCATCTTTTTATCATTGCTCAGTGTCGTGTCTTACATTCACACGATAGATGAGATTTATTGCAGAGAATTAGTTTGTCATCATTTAATACGCCACAAAGTTAGACACGAGAGCATATAAGATAAGTAAATCGGAAAAATTATATCCAATATCACGTCTGAAAACTTTCTTGTAATCTTTAGTGTTGTTCGTGGAAACCGGGAGCATTACGCCATAAACGAAAGTTGCGCGTTATCATGTTTGTAATGAAAGCACATTTGTATTTGCTCCATTTCTGATATGTATGTTTGTATGTTCCTTGTTTGTTTAACGTTTAACGAGTATAGTTTAATATTTCCTGCAACCTTACGAAACTTATAATTATAATATCGTATCTTCTTCATCATCATCTTCCTCCTGAGGAAAGACCTACCCGCACTAACTGTTCTGGTGGTTGGAAAATAACCTGCCATCTTTAATATTCTATAGCTCATATTTCGCGACAGAGAGATTGATAGAACTAGGGACCAATCCTATGAACTTCCTTTCTCTATTGTACTGCAAACTGAACGGACACAGGCCAGAGAAAGTAAAGTCTTGGTACATTTTCGGTTATCGACAACAGAAGGATACTGATTCTGAATTCGTTTTCCTTGTTTACTGTTTCCATTCAAACTCGGAACCTTCTTCCATCTTCCTATCAGTCTCTTGAGACTTGTGTAATTTTCTAAAGTAATATGATTTGAAATTATACTACATATGTAAAAATGCGTAGTAACAAACAACCGATCGTGATTCGGCCGAAGTATCAGGATTGAAAATGCTCCCGTGCACACCTTTCCACTCTTATGCCATGGAAATAATCATCAGTGTCGTTTTCCCAGTCGGAATCCTTTGAGTAAGATGACTAACAAGAACACCAACGGCAACATAGTAAACATTTTTCCGGTGATTGTTTTGCTGTGGAGTAACCATAATATTGCATAACCAAGATGATACGCATAAAACTCTTCCAAGATGTAGTCATAGAGTGATAAAATCATATCCCTGTAAAGCCTGTAAAATTGCATAGCAGGAGTTAACCCCGACGTAAAAATTGTATAATAAAGTAAAATGAGTTGTGGAATCTCAGAGCGTTATGTAAGCAACATGTTATATATCTGAATATTGCTTCCTTCAACTTTTTTCCCTCCATTTTTAAGAGAAGAGAAAAAGCTGTCTCATAGCAGTGACAGAGAGTGAGTAATGTAATGCTGGTTGCTGTAATAATACTTTTGCTTTCAACTTGTTATCCTTTTTGTCTACGTCTTTCCTGTTCCTCAACCAAGACTTTCCCTCGTATTATTCAATCTTGCCATTGATCTAAGTAAAAATAAAGCAAAACTGAGTCGCAGGAAGAAGATACATTGATGGAAGAGCGGAGGGGAGTAAAAAGAAAATCTTCAAGGATATTTGGAATATACCATGAGAAAATCCTTGTAATCCCATGTAAATAACCCTTATTCATGTATTTACTGCCTAGAAAATAATTTACTACTAGAACTTTGACGAAAGGAACCAAAACATATACACTGGCCTGGTGGAAATATACAACGCATTACAATCCCAAAGATCGTTATGCCGCATGAAATGACAAGGTTTCACTCTGTCTGAAACTCTTTAAAGAAGGTTTATAAAAAGGACTTTTTAGAAGTAAGATTATTATTTTTTCTCCCGTCATAGCAAGCAAGCGAAATTAGTTGAACTCCAGAATCCGTATCTCACTAGGTTAGTGAGAATAACCAGATAGAGCGAAAATTTGCCTCCCCTCCTTGGCTTCATTCCATAACATACGCAAAACAGGTCTTCGAATGACTTAATAACTTTGGGAATCAACAACATCGAGTTTCTGAAAACACTGATGGAAAAAAGGAAACAATGAAGAATACCGAGTTGTCTGTGTTGTGATTTAGGAATATGTACTCTTCTCAGCATGCTCCTCATTGTGAACAGATTTCGAATCTATTAGAGGTAACGTAATGGGTAATTTTTATTTTGAGTAGAAATCGAAATGACATCTAAAATAGGACAGGCTTTTCCTGGCTCTTCGAAGACGAAATAAAAATAGTCCGCCTAGATAACACTCCTTTGTATTGAAAACTGAATATGTAACAAATTAGGTAATAGGTAGGTAAATTAGTTTTATAAAATTCAAGCCCTTGTTTTGAATCTTTTATGTAGAATGAAGACGGCGAAAACTTGTCAGTGCTAATGAATAGCGAAGAGGGTCGTTCTGTTGAGAAATTTTCATAACAAATCAACTTAAGTGGCAAAATATCATTTAAAAAATAAAACTCGCAGCTTTTATAAAAATATACCTTAACACATACAACTGTTTGATGATCTGCCGGCAACAGCTCAGTCAAATTCAATCCTTACTAGTACTACCTTACTTATGCTAATTTTCATAGGCGCCTACAAATCGAAGTCCAACTTTGAAAAATTGACTTTTGATCAGTTAGCCCCAGACAAAATATTTAACAAACAATCGAGTTGATTAGCAATAAGAGTTTTGTGAGCGCGCCCAGTAAATCTTGTTATAACAGTCCTTCATTTCGTGTCACTCAGCGGAACAAATGCTTCCACTTTCTTAGGATCAACGAGAAAAGATCAGGCCATAAGTTCGTTTTGTCGTTCCTCAACATCCATTTTGAATTCAATGAGGAGGATGTAAAACAGGAAGAAAACTTGGTTTGATTGTAAATGAATTCAAGACTAAGATATACCGAACAAACAACCTGTAGATGGAGGAACACACTCAAGTGATTCCTGAGTAACAGTTTCCACTTGTTTTCATCTCGCGATTTGCAGATAGAAATTACAATGCGAGTAAAAACTTTTCTCGTTTGCGGAAAGAAAAGCAATTTCACCCGCATAGCTTGCTTGTTATTCCAATGTTGAATGATTTTAATCTAATTTAAATAACTTAGAAAATTTAATGTCGTCGTATTGCGCAAAGTGCCAAGTAAACAAAAAATGTATGCAGGCCCGGTGCAGAAGTGGTTCGCAGCAAGGAACAAAAATCAAAACATGCTTGCTGTGGTACAAACAAAAAGCTCGAAGTGAACTTTTAACATCGAAAGACAATTCCTAACTTTGCCGAAGCGTGAAAGTAGACTCATGTAATGATGTGATTTTATTAACTGGAGATAAATAGCTTAACTTGATAATGTGTAGAGTATTTTGCCTTTATAATGGAAACGAAAGTATGTGTTATTTTCGGCCATGTATCTTGTACGATCACAACAATTACGGCCTGACACAAAGCAATAATTTTAATTCCAAAAACCATGGAGATTGTTGACCTTTCAAGCTCATAAAAAGTGCAGTTGGAGTTGGGATACAGAAACACGTACTTGTGTAAGTAGAACGGAACACGCGGTACTGAAATCGCTTAATAAAATATGATCCATTTACGTCAATAATCCAGATACCTCTTTCTTTACGTTGTAACGCATCTAGCTTCGACGTGGTTTGCTGAGTTCGTTCGGATAATTAGAACTTTTCCAGGAGTTGACAGGATATTTCCGGTTTCCGGTATTTTTCAAGCAACGCTTTTCAAGAACAAAAGGCGCTTTTTTGCGTAATGAGTGGTCAAATCATTTAAAGCCGCATACTTCTATTTTTTACTTTGACCTTGAATCACAGGCCCCAATAAATATCACATCAATGTGTAAAACTTTCAATGCACTTCATATTTTAATCACGCGGTATCAAGATTCGGTACCCGGTGTTATACTCAAATGTACCCCAGACTTAAATCGGATATCGTGTTCGGACTCGGTCCTAGCATTGATTTTTAAATTTTCTTATTTTTTTGTAATTGATAAACTCAGAAGGAAAATTGTATTTGATCGCTAAGAATCTTCTGTAAGATCAAGTTATCCAGTAAAAGGGTTTACTAGCGTCCCTTCGTATACGAGACTTCCTAATGGAGCACTTGGAGCAGTAATACCATCTTAATACGAGTATTAGAGAATGAAAAGGTATGGACACTGGATTTAGCGTAACGATGTTAATCAATCTAAATTTAGATTCATATCTATTGGGCTAATTTCCCATTCACATACATACGACTACAAACTGATAGGTTGAAGCCAGTGGCAGTTTTACATATTCATACGAATATACATTCTTCATTCTTAATCTACATTCCGAGTTTTACGGAGCTGAACTATGCTGAGCAAGTAATGACATCGATGAGTTTGTCTGTTCGTCTGTGGCCGCTCTACAGGCCATGTAGTTAGACTGTTTCGGACCCGTCTTGGTACAGTGATACCTTAGGTCACTGGCATGAACCCGATTGATCTCCGCCCAATCGGTCAAACCTAAGGGCTAGAGTCAGGGGTAAACTTTTCTTCTTTGCGCTGATTTGGTTCAAATTTGGTGGAGCGATAATTTAGGTCCTTGGCAAGATTCCTGTACCTTTGCAGCACGATTGTTGAAGGTTCAGGGGTCAACTTTCTGCTTTTTGCATTGAAAACGGGGTAGTGATATATCATTGGAAACCTTTCAACTACGGTTTTTCAATGTACTCAGCTTTCCTGTTTCTTTTTGCCTTTTTTCTTAGTTTTTTCTTGTTGAGTTTCTTTGTGGGTTTACTCTCAGCTTCGTCATTATAGCTGTGGCTTTTATATTAATGATAATTTGGTGTAAGTCTGAAATAATCCTAAGCAAATATGAGAAGTCAACCCATATTAATAATAAAGGTTGAACTACAGATATAATGACGAAGTTGAAAGCAAATGAGAAAAAAATGAAGAACTCAGAAAAGCAAAAGTTAAAAGCAACCGGTAAAAAATTACAAGAAATTGTCCTAGTTAACACCTTTCCATTGGTGTATCACAGCCCATTGTCTGTGCGAAAAAGTACCGAAAAATTTGACTGGCAATCAATACGGTTCTGGCTAGTGACCCACTATATCACTGCATGCCAAGTTTGGGAAAATCGGTTAAAGCATATTGCTTGTAGAGCTAGAACGTCCTCAGACGAACAGACAGACAATCTCATCGATTTCACTACTTGCTAAACATAATTCAGCTTCGTAATGAATATTATACGCTGATCCTGTCATAATCATATATCGGAGATACATTCGTACGTTGTATGCGTAATCCAGTAAGGTGACTAAAATGGACGAAATGTGCAACAGGTTGCATCCATCCTCGTCCTTGTTGCATATCCGATCGTCTCATACTTTTTCATTAGAAATTAGGATGCTTGAGTAAAGGTTACAAATAGAATTTTTGTCAACTTGTTCGTTCGTACATGAAGATGCACACTGACATGATGTCATGCGATGAACTCTGGAATGTGCTTGCATGTATTTTACATAGTTTATGTCATCATCTTCTTTCCTGTCGCGTTACCGCGTATTCATAGAAAACCGAGGACACAGCAACTCAAAAATAGTCATAAATATAAAAACCTGCACCTTACACCTAAAATAAATATGTAGCTCATTACATAGGAATCACAAGATTTATTTAGCAAACCACCACCATAGAAAAACCAAACCCACAATTCTAATAATTCTTTTACAATTAAACGCGTTGATATTCGGAAGCAGTGCAAACTGATGAAGTAAATTGTGCAACCACAAATTTGCACAGCAAAATTAACCGTGTCAAAAGACTGTACGTAGGAAATACATAGCCCATATTACTAATTCATTCTTCCCAATGGTTTCTCTGAACTGAAAAGTTTAGTGAATACTGTTTAAACATAACAATGGCTGCAATGAGGATGACTATATGTGTATGTGAGTCATACGACGTTACCTTATAATAAGAAAAAAACTCAATGTAGTTACGAATACTATGAAGTCTGCTTAATCATAACGAAGATTGTGATTAGTTGGCAACAAGGCATCACCATGAAAAGCCAGGGAATGGTTCTTTACGATGCACATGCGACTACCCGTGTAACGTGTGCAGCAGAAAGTAGGCTTACGGCATAGCGTAAAAAAGGAACAGTCAACTGTGGATCGTGTTTGCCGACAGGACAGCGAGACGGTATACGCTTGTACATGAAATGGTAAAATATGAAGCTAGAGCGTGTGGAACATCCCAAGTTCGTTCTGTTTTTCAACCTTTCGAAACAAAATCAGTTGCTTTGTAAACGCCGCGTGAGGCGGGCCGCATATCAAGATGATACCTTAAGAGTACAAAATATGCAATGGATATTTTACCTGTGAATATTTACCCGACTCGGTATGATATGAATAAACTTGCTTAACGGCGAAGTGTTTTAGAAGTGAAGTGTTTGGTTGGAAGAGTTATGAATTTTTGTGATTTTTTAGTGAAATATACGAGTGATTTGATTTTTAGTGACACGGTTTCTTTTTCAGAACAACTATCCCATTTGGGTAACTTGTTAAGTGATATTAAACTTTATAATTTGACGTATGTGGGTACAGGGTTGATGATGGCAGTCTCGTCATCATCAACCTGGAGAGTTGGGAGGAAGTGCAGTGTACTTAGTGTTCTCATCGTGTTGATTGGACTAGTCCAGGCCGAAGGTAAGCGTGACTTTGTTCCAAGAATGAATCCAGACTTATAATGCACGTGCTTTCATGGAACGCAGCTTCCGATTTTTTACACAGCACACTATGTCTTTTTTGTACACGAATGCATCTTTCCTGTAGATTGACCAGGGTATGTAGATTAGTCCTAAGGGTTTTGTCACGAAATGAAGGGAATTTTTGAAGCCTAAAAAGTAAAGTAAGTCTGGATGAGTGAACAGGAAATAATCATCACAGGAAGCTTGCACTGTAAATGGAAATTAAACTGAATTTATTTTACCAACCTGTGTAAAATAGGAGTAAATAACATACATGATTCAAATACAAACAGTTATTAAAATTAAATTAATATGCAAATGATATGATTTTCGAAGACTTGTTCTTGAACATAGTGCATGCGAGTCAAAAGAGTCCAGAGTTATGTGCATTCACTCCCACACGAACCTAACTAAGAATAGATACCTCCATGTGAAGCTGTTATTGCAGGCTATCTGAGACTAAATTTAATTGAGTTGTTCGCATGCAGTAATTGACAAACCAGTAGTGCAACAAATGGCGTATTTCTCTAAATCTTAAAAAAGAAATAACAAAAGTGTTTTAAACGTTGTTAAAGACTACACACACAATACCTTGCATCCTAACACTATTCACGTTTGGTGGGTCATTGACTTGCTCATCTTTGACAAGACATGAAAGTTTGATAGTAAAGACCCATGAAACGCTGCGAGTAACGAAGGAAAAATCTTCGCCGTGAAAGAATTGTAGTTGAAGCTGCTGCTTCAACTAGTCTTCCTTTGCACCTGAATCATAGCAATTCAAACAGTTTGACAAGACGTAGGATCTGCATAAAAAATACATAGTAGGTATATAGTGAATGCGTTATGCTTACCTGTATACGTGGCCACGTATATTCCTGAAAGATAAGAATATCATTGTTGTGTAAAGCTTCATGTAAAGTTATGACCTGGGAACCATTTTATGTCCCAGTTATATATTTAACACAGAGTTCTCGGCCTAGCGATGTGCTACGTAAAAATGCAAAGACAACACAATGTTGACAGTAATAAATCCCAAATTTTGAAAATTTGACCTCAGACAATCGACTTTTAAAGGTTGCTAGCTGCTGCAATGCTGGATTCCACTAATATGTGACTTGGACGCATCGAAAAACACGAAATACACGTGCCATGAAAAATGTCGGTTATAAGGTTATAACCAATCCCAAAATCATGGCATACGTTGGAGAATTTAGTGTATTGAATTGGCGTTGTTGGCTTGTCAGCATCGTCGAAAGATTGAATCATGAAAAATAATCACACGAAAAATGCACTCAGCAACATTTAACCCTTCCAACTAAATTTCGAAGAGGAGGAGGATGAAAACACGATGGCGATGATGTAATTAGTGTAGAATATGTACATATCCACTTCTGCAAACAGAAAAGTTTCATTTTTCACTTAAAAACTTAGCTTTTCAATGCTTTGGCTTCAGCTTACAACATAGGTTTCATTCAAAGTTAGTAATTTAGTTATTTCCCATATACTTTTTCATGTTCCCAAGCCAACCATTATTACTCGAGTAGTATTCCTGAGGTTTAATGGGAATTAAATCCTGGTGTTGTAAGTGGCAGGATATGAATGTTTTTATCGATGAAGAGCCACTAAGTACATATTAAAACGCTGAAAGGACGATAACTGATAGTAATATACGAGATGTTTGTTAAACGAATGCAAATAAAAGTTTTTATTTTATCAGAAGGATGATCCACAGAGACAGATTTGTACATAGTGTCATTTGACATCACTGTAATAATCGTTAAAGATAAAAATGTACATGAGTGATATTTGGACTTTCGTCGTGTGTTCCATGTATAGTCACAACCAAAGGACGAATGACGGTGATACATACATTCCAGTTATGTGACTCATATTCACTCTGTAGCTGAGCACTTAGATGAAAAATATATATGTGCAGTGAAAAATATCTTTTTGTCGAGTATGCCACATAATCCAAGTGTTGTCGTGCAGTAATCGTCATTACTGTTTTTTACCATTCGCAGTCACCAGCCACATTTCGTGTGATTGTCGGAAAAAACCTCGCAAGATAGAAGTGTTAAGGTAAATTCAACGAATTGAAAAACCTAGATACAAGGGAAAGTAAACTTAGTCACCGGTTTTTTATCTGGCATTCTTTTCATAGAGAAGACCCCCTTCATGTTTTTTGCAACAAAACTTGAACGCCTTCGTCAAACTATTCTGCAAATTGCTGCATCCCCTATTTCATTTCATGCTTTGTAAGGCTTTTACAAAAACACATAGTAAGACAATCAACGACAAACATCCCTAGTTTAACCACATGTTTTTTACACAACAGAATAGAAGCGAAAAAATTAATACTTGAAAGTATCATTACACAGAAAGAACATTAATTTTCATCTTGCAGAGCTTCATTTCATCATTCATCAGCAGCAGCATGGCATCAGAATCGCGTTGATATTGTATGGTGTATCTTCAAAAGTATAGCACATAGAGTATACCTTGTTATTATTTCTAAAATAAAGATTTTTATTTCATTTTTTGGATGCTTTTCGTTGTTAAGTAAAAGAAAAGTGGTTACACAGAAAAACTTTACGATATAGTTTTGTGTTCATATCTCAGTTACATCCGTCATCCTCTCATCTAGATTGAATAAAAGAAGCCAGTGAGGCTTCAATATAGAAGCGTCATACCGAGCAGGCGTTTCTTCTGTTTGTTGTATCCTAGCAAAGCATCGGTTAAAACTATTTTCTAGCATGAGATAATAAACCTCTGTAGACATTTTTACCTGTGCAACCGCACTATTCACACAGGTGTTCGGAATTTACTCACTCTGCCATCAATCCTCGACAGGGCTTGTTGAAGCTTTTACGTGCATGAATGCAAGCAAGTTGGTGGCGGAGCGACGTCCAAAGCTTGAATAACTCTATCATGGTACGACTACTTTAAATGGTTTTGCTTTCAGTGGTTAGGGTTGAAGTAAGTGAGGGTGTCGCTGAGTTGTGTTTCAACCTAGAAAAACAGAAAAGTACAATAAATGTAATCCTGCAACAAGTTTGTTTTGCCGAGGTGAGGAAGGGGACTACACAAGGCTCGCATTC
>VICI01004324.1:0-11194 GCA_019593645.1 Akabosia matsudoensis
AAAGAATAAATCCTTCTAATCTTTCACACAAATGCTTCCCAAATCCAATTATGCAGGAAACCCTTAAACATACTAAGCCACTTAGGTAAAATCACAAATGTAGCTCTTTTGCAAAGAAGACCACCTATGTATGAACACTTTTGACAAATGTGACACTAATATGTAATACTAGATAATTATGATTCAAACTAAAGATGGTGTATGAGTGCTCATGCAATTTTAATGAGAATTAATGAAAAAAAACAAATTAGCCCAGGAGTGGGATATCACTTAAATAGAAATAAATAAGGAACACTATGGAACACCAAAAATGTCTTCTGGAAAGGATACAGTTTTGGATTACACGTACGAAACATATGGTCATGTGCCACATAAGTTTCCATCGACGGATTTACTAGTGGATATGATTTATAGAAACAGTTATAGAGATATAGAGTAAGAACTAAGAACTATATGCCCGAATTGAACATGTCCTTGTCGGGAGTTAATACCTAGCTAAAATATATGCTAACATTGACGAGCTATGCAAACATTCCCGGACACGGACGGCTGAGATGTTTAGAAAAACTATGCTTATATAAGTCGGACAGTTTTATCCCCTGTCAGCGCAACGCTTTTCGCCTGACTGCAACGGACTTGGGAAATTTTAAATCTTGATTTCAATCAATTACTAATCTAGTCTTACAGACAGGACAAAACATACTTTTTCTGCATTTCCATGGTGAAAAAAAGTTGTACATTTAGAAGACAATACTTCTGGGGAGAGGCAGATAAATAATTTTCACAGCAACACACATGACAAAGATAAATCACAGCTATTTAGCATCTCTCTTGACCTGATATCTAGCGGAAAGAACTACCGACTCCGGGAGTATGTCTCTGGAATAACCAAGTTCGTCATGAAAGATCGTTATGCAACGGTGACGCATTTAATTTTGCAAGTATTAGACATCATCTATTACACTCTGCTTTCACCTGCCTCATGTCCTTCAGATGCCTTATCACACGTCCTATCTACTTTTCATCCAATAAAACATTTTTTTAATGCAAATTTTAATGATTGCACGCAAATGTGTACATATGTATTTGCATTTGTCAAACTCCTCTAATGTTTCTTAAGCTTGATTGTTTACCGAAAAGTACACCTGGAGGAAAGAGGAAATCCTGTCCAACAAAAACTACAAAAAACTTCACTTTCACTTTAACTTGGCTTAGCAGCCTGACTGACACATAAAAAACTGATACGAAAAAGTTAACTTTGTAATAGTTGACGTTGATGTTTAAAGACAGTGCTGACTTGATGTTTAGTTCTGGTGCTGAGATTGACGTTTCGTCTTTCACTTCTGCTCATCAAGGCAAACGGATACATTGTTTTGTTTTGCCAACATCAGAATCAGAGCACTTCATTAGGCCAGCCTACTGCATTTACAGCATTTAAGTTGATGAAGGTCTTCTTCATTACTAATCAATCTGGCAAGCCAAGTATAATCCTGGACGTCAGCTGGAGCTTTGTTTGAATACAAAAAGATTTGAAGAATTCTGTGGCTACTTCGAATATAACATAAACATTTTCCCCCTTTTTCCAGAGGAGTCAACAACAAAAGCACTGCAGAGACAGAGGACAACAAGAAACCGAGTGAAAATAGACGAGATCTCCTGGCCCACCGCTCCCAGGAGTATCCTTCAGATTGATGCTGCTCCGCTGCAACTGGAGCTGATCATTGTACCATGTCCGAGGGAGAAAAAAAACTTTTAGGCAACTACCAAACGTGCAGCTGCATTGGAACATATAGTTCTAGTGTATCTCCTGTCTCTGCACCTCTGCTTTAACGTCTCCAGATGACTGTCTTAGTTTAATTGGCTTGCTTGTTAAATTGTATGTAAAAAAAAATATAAAATATAAAGTATTTAAGTGACTCTACGAACTGGAACTTTAACGATAACAAAAGTTGTGGGAATTTACCAGTTTACGTTTAGTGTTGACATTTTGCACAAGGCTTGAATGATTTTCCTGGAAATACTAGTTTGGGTAAGAATGAAAAATGAATTCCAGTTTTAAAAACACATTTCATTTCAGAAAGTTAATTTTTATTTTTATTTGATTGTTTGTTGTTGACTTACAGGACTGGCGATGACACGGATGAGGGGAAAAGGTAAATAATGATGTAAGAAAATAACAAGGAACTGAGCAAGGCAAAGGAACGACTTGTTGGACTTGAGATTGAGAGAGTTACGAGTGAAAATGGCCGGACAATCTGACATTTGTGAAGCTGATTTATCTCCAGAGAAGATTATCAACTTGCTAAAGAGTCGCCAAAAGACGGAGAGAGAACATGGTCTGGCGAACATGCAAAGTTTAGTGAGATTTGCAACGGAAGAGGGTCGTTCTGAGGGGGAGGATGCGGGCTTTAGGGAAAAGTGCGTGAACGCATTAACTGAACTTGAAAGACTAATTGTGAGTACACTGCAGAACTGCAGCTCTCATGTGGACTCAACCAACCGCTGTGATGATAACGGAACGACGGACGGGGCGATCCCTGGTGGGGAGACAGTTTGGGAAGCGAAACATGGTTGCTTGTCAGCCTCCTTGATGATTGTTATGAGGACAGCTTGCTCCAACTCCGAGGAGACTTGTGACTTTTTGAGGAACTTGCAGGAGATAACGTTGAGACTGATCTGTGATCCGGATGTTCGTGTTAGACTTTTGGCAGGTGAGGCTTGATGTCCCCTTCTTTGGATTTAATAAGTTATGCTTTGCAACGGTCAAATAATTGCTTGTTAATTGGTTTCAGGTGATATACTAGGAGCCCTCAGCAAGCGTTTGGGACCATCCGTCTATGAAACCTGCCGGGAAGTTATAAGATCCATAATTGCTACAGAGCTTAGGTCTTCAATGAACAGCGAGGATGACGAAAGTTTGCAAGGACTTGACATGGAGACTGATGGAGATGACACTAACGTTGAAGTTCCAGCCATATCACCCTTTCCTAAACATGCCAACAACTTCCCACCGTCGTCTTTTGATAAAATTACTGTGTTTGAAGCGTCGCCAAAGGGAATGCGCTCATCCAAAATGGAAACTGTATTGAAATGCCTGATCAGCATTGTGAACGCGATTGGTCCCCAGTTCAAGGGGTTTGTGGACGAAGAGTTTGTGGATGGGATTTTAAATAGTTTGCAGCATCCGAATCGGTTTTGTCGAGAGGCAGGGTTTTTATTGTGTTCGGTTTTACTGGATTCAGGTACGCTCGGAAGACCCTGACCATAAGAAATATAATGCATTCTTCAGTTTAATTCATAGAGCATTCAAATGCTAATCTCTAGTGTTAACTTTTTCTAGGTTGTGTAGATTACGATTTGTACGGAATGATATTTGCGGATAAGCTTAGCAGTGGCTTGACTGATCTTTGTAGCCAAACTCGGTTAGTGTTTTTATTTATTTTTTAGCAGTTTCCTCTTTTAGCAGCTGTTCATGCTTCTCCAGTTAAAGTGATATTGACTGTTTTGTTTGCAATTTGCAGGATTGCAGCTGCCATTGCAACTAGAAAGCACATTTTAGGTGTACAAATTTCGAGGAGGGAACAGTTCTATGATGTCATTTTGCCAAGACTGTGCTTGTGTCGCTATTTCATGGCCGACACGAAATTTTTGTTGTACTCTCAGGAATCTTGGAGACTGATTGTTAATACTAGTGGTCCTCAGTTGGTGGAGAAATATATTGATAAAGTGGTAAGAATTTAATTGTGCATTGAGTATATCTTAGAAGAAAAGAATTTGCCTGTATTTCATGAATTTCAGGTAAACTACTATCTGGACGCCACCGGATCCGAGAATCATGCCGTTAGGGAGGCAGCGTGTGCCTGCATTGCTGAACTTTCCCGAAAGATCAATCCAGTTGTTGTCAGGCCGTACATTCCTATGCTGTTGGAAGCGTTGAAACGTTCATTCCACGATGAGCGCTGGCACGTTCGAGATTGTAAGTAAAGTTTTAACTGTTATTGTTAAAATCACTGGGAAGGAATGCCTAATGGATTGCCGGTTATGTGTATAGCTGCATGCTTGGGATGTGGAAATTTCATTATGAATTTTCCTATGGAATGTAAACCGGAAGTGGAGAATCTTTTACCATTGTTTTACGAAAACCTTGGGTTTCCAATATCCATCGTTAGACAAGGCGCAGCAGCTTCAATTGCTAATACTATAAGAGCCTATGGAGTAGAAATCATACCGTCAATTATTGAGAGAATTATCTTCGGCCTTGAAGGTGTCAATCGGCAGCTGCCAGACCTTTGTTGTGGTCAAATGTCTGCCTTAACTATCAGTCCGGAAACTGTAAGCCACATTGTTTTTCACTCATAATAATTTTGACAATATAATATAGTGACAATAATGAAGGGATCCTTTTTGCAGCGTTACTCATACCCTCCTGGTCCTTGGGCTCAATTTATACCGTACGCAAGGCCTTCGCAACCGTGGGAATTTGGGGATGGGTACGACGTGCATAATAATGATTCCGAAACTATCGCTATTGTTTAGGAAACTAATTTTATGTCTATCTGTTCAGATGCCTTTATTTAATTGGCGACATTTCTCCTATCCCGGAATGCCAGTCTCACTTGTCAAGCTTGATTCCACACATAATCAGAGCGAGCAATGTCAGGTCCTACTCACAACACGCCGTTTTCATGGAAACGCTTTGCAAAATTGTGCCTCCTCTTACCAAAGGCATTGGAAAGAGACCGTTCAAAGAGTTTTTGGCTTTGTTCTTTGAACCAATTTTCTACAGCATTGTAAGTTATTTACAAGTTCGCCATTCACCATGTACATTAAGGTACGCTGGTATTCTATACAATCATTTCTTGCTAAAAATGTCTTTAGGAATGTGAAAATCCTCAAACTGCTGCTGCTGCAAAATTATGCCTTCAGCAACTGGCCATGATTTACGGACCGAACATTTTAAAGTCTAGAATTGATCAATTTGACTCCAGGTATTAAACTATTGATTGCTGATATCTTCGATGAAGTTCCTGTGAAACGAATAAAAAATCGGAACTTGTCTAACAGAAGTGTTTTCTATCACGCAGGTTTGTTCACTACGTTGAAGGATTTGATAAGATGCCCTAAAAGAATATTTTGATGTGATTGATGTGCAATTGGCGGATTCTATGAAGGTTCTCGAAAGGATACCCGTGAAGGACCACCTCCCACGAGTCCACGAAATTTAGGATATGCCTCAACTTAGAGCTTTACAAATTTAAAACAAGTTCATGCATTTACCCGGTTAGTATTTTTATTTGCAAAGACTTAAACACTAGTCGTAAATAGTATTTATTTCATGCCAACAATCTCATAATCACAAATGAATACGTACATTACAAAAATATTATGCCTAAGCGAGGGAGTTACCTTAACTACTGTTTTAAATACTCTATGTTTCAACTTTAACCTGTAACTTAGAATTTGAACATTCAAAAAAACTCTGGTACGTAGATCTATTCCTACGTATGTAGTTCCTCACACGTAATTTGTTTTAAAAAAATTTATCACCATTTCCCATATACTTAATGAAATGTTAGTTGGACATGGGACATCCTTGAGTTCTATGGTCTGTTGATTGTTGTCCATCTTTGGCTTGCGCTGAAATAATGAAGAAACACAACCTTAATGCACTGCTACTTTCAAGTTATGGTTTTTCTCAAACTCATTGTTACACTTTGATTATTAACCATTTAAACTAAGAATGAGAATAAAACTTACGGCTAAAAGAAATGCTGTTTTTAACGTTAAGAATTGCGCTGGTGTTATTGTCGTTTTCGAACAAAACTGTAACACAAAGAAATGTTATAAAAATGTAGTCCCTAATATGTTCATGTCACCGAGCAAAACAAGGTCGGGAAAATCTAACCTGAACTTCCGTGGTAGTGAGAAGATCTGAGCTTGGAGCATACTCAGCAGTATATTGGTCTCCCAAAGCCCTTAGTTTTTCGTTTTGTTGGAATGAGCTTTCGCTGGTTAGTCGACGTTGCACTTGAGTGGCCTTCTGCTCGTCCCCCGGAACCTGCGGCAATGAAGCATGTACCGATCCGCTTGATTCCATGGAGCTTTTTAAGCTGGAGTCGTCGCTGGAGAACCGCGGCTGTGTGAGACTTGGGCCGACAGAGGGGCTTGCGTTTTCGCTTTCGTCGCTTCCGACACCGCTCAGTGAAGGTTTCGTTTTTGGAGAGTTTGGAGGAATTCTATGACGATTGAAAAAGACAGTTTCAGTTCGCCCATACCTGGTCTATGGCTAGATGCATTAAACGCGTATTAAAACTCACGCTTGTTGCAGCTGTCGAACTAGTAGAGGAGCGACTAGACTTTCTGCCAAAAGTACCTGCTTGTTGCCACTTCTGCCCTAGAAAACAATACAGCACACACGCGCAGTGTCCAAATTAAGAATTATACATTAGATATTGGATACTTGAAAGGATGGCATGCAAAATGCAATCTATAGTCAAATATTTTTTCCCAAAACACCGCACCTCTTCGTTTTCCCCTTCCGCAATACTGTCCAACAGTCGCTTTCCCTTCACGACGGCACCAGTTCCCTTCAACCTTTCGTATTCTGCACATTCTTCCGGCCTTCTGATACCATTTCTTCGATATTTGTACAGTTCGGTGAGCCGGTATTTCAGCTCCTTTTCCTTACCGAAATTTTTGACAATGTTATCACACTCTTTGCTTGTGAGGTATTGCGCAAAGGGTCTCAGTTTTTCTTGCAAAGATCTGGTATAAAATTAATCAAATAGGACAGTTAATTTCATCAGCTCTAAGTATGAATCATGTAACTGCAACGTTTGAACTGAAGCGTTGCTTACTTTTCATATGCATATGTTTGTCCTTTATTTCCGGTCGCATCCGTCGTAGAGGTGCCATTAGTTTTCACTTTGTCTTTCCTAAAAAACTTGGCAACCAATTGATAATCTCTTGCGATACGCTTACGACGCGCTCTCTCTCGTAATCGACGGCTGTACATGTCTACCAGGGCAAGCTTTAAACCTTCACCGTAAAACAAACATGATTAGCTCAATCGTTGAATAGATACGCATGATGGATGGAATTGCACATGGACTAGGGACGTACCAACATCAAGCTCCTCATCATCAGGAGTAAAGATCAATTGTGAAACAAGTTTTTCAGCTTCGTTGTCGAATTCCTGTGGTGATTTAGGATACAAAATGTTACTTTTTTCATGGAACTGCTTCCGCCACCAACTTGGCAAAAAATGACGAATTACCTTCTCATAATCATCCCGGTTAGGCATATATCCTAGCTGAAGCATCTCATCAGTACTGATCTCTAATGGGGGCAGCCGTTGTGTCAGACTTGGGGACAGTGGGCCTTCATCACAGGGAATTGTGTGGTCAATTGGCTTTTGTATTTCAGTGTTGCATATGTTTCTCGTTACTTCTGTAACCCCTGTGGACCACGTCAGCTGACCAAGTGTTCCGTTTACATACCGGTTGACATAGTGCGTTTTGGCCTCTGAAATAAAAACCAGCCATGCGTTGTAACAGCCAAGTAACAAAAAATGTCGTAATTAGCAACGACTAGAATTTCTAAATACCTGAAGGCGTCTTCGACTCGATATGTTTACTGATATCCTGCCAGTTTCCAAAACCATACTGCTCAATAGCATCCAACAACCGGGTTTCCTCTCTAGCCGACCAATTTGGTGCATCAGAGCCCATTGTTTCAGGTGTAGGGTTCGGGTTCAAAACCAGGCTGCCCAAGTCCTTTTTAATTTTCAAACAAGTAAAAAAATTGCTAATTTACACTTGACTACGAAAACAATTACGAGCTATTTTCAATTTAAGTCCTCAACTCACGAAAAATCTGTACTTGTGTTCCACTTTATGCTGGCCGACCTCAGCACCAAGTGTGAAGCACTAAAAAGCAATGAAAGAGAAACTCATGAGCCCTTCATTTCCATGAATTTTGAAAACATTTTTTCATGAAATGCATCCCATCAGGATTTGTAGTATTCTCCTCGAGCAGTACCTCCACGCACAAGCGAAAACTGCCATTGTGACATTCAACACATTCGATTCCCATTTTCTGGATTTCCTGTTGGCAATTAGTGCACTGCGATCGGGTAAACAGTTCTTCGTGGAACAGCATTTTGCCCCCCCAACTGCAGTCACCGCAGCAGCAGCCGAAGACAGGACGGGCTTCACAAGTTTGTTCCACAAGGTTGATGCCGTCGAAGACGGAAAAAAATGACAACAATCTTAGCCAAGCTGATCCGCTCGTTTTCTGTTTTTTACAAGGCAGGCACAGAAACAACACTACAAAAATGCGAACAAAAGTTTTTTTTTTGCTATGTAGTTCAATTTTTTTAAATCTACTGAGTTGTTTATGTTTAAATTGAATTTGAATTTACATTTAATTTATTTTAAAATCAGTTATTTGTTAGTAGCCACTTGGTTTTTTGACTGGTTGCACAAGTAAATGGCTTTATTTTTTTATACATAGACAGGATAGGAGCTTGAAGCCAGCTTCTTGCCTTGGCACATAATCTCTTCGCCAGCAAAAAAAAGGATGCTTCCCCATAGCAACCTTATACCCGCGTTGTTCACCACACGTTCTTCAATGTTTGAAGGAGTCAAGCTCAGGCTTGTATTTAGCTTGGGTCGTTCTCCGAGCGAGAGAAAAAGAAGAGCAAATGCGTTCATTGGACATGAAATGAATTTCTCAGTCGTTTCAATCAGTTAAAAATTAGAGTTTAAAGTCCAGCACATTTTTTGAGGAATTTTATTTCTACGACAAGGTCGAACAAAGTTTGTTGGTAACGCATTGTTTGTAAGGAAAAACTAGAAAATTAGTCATGTTGAGATGGCCCATGTTTTTTCTTTTGCATTCGCTTGGCAAGCTTATCTTTCCGCTTATTCCTCGGCCGATCGAATGTAGTCTCGCTCTGGCCCAAATGTAAATTGTCAAGGGGGTGGGCTTCAACCTCGCCAGGAATTTGAGCGTTATCCTGCTGAGGACCGTTTGCTCCGTCCATGTCTCTTGGTATTGCTCCTTCTGAGGCGCTGCGAAGTTTTTCTTTTTCCTCTGGATCGGCCGGATTCGGATCATACTTCTTCTCCTTTTTGCGAGACTTGTTTCTTTTAGAATGGGAAGGTTTTGAAGCCATTACGCTCCGCTTGTGAGACTTTTTGGAATCTCCTACCGTGGATGGTGGAGCTGATGTCGTTGGAACAGAGTTATCCTCGCTAGCTTCAGCTTCACTGGCGAGCTGGCCAAATACAACTGTGGACTTGCCAAGTTTCTTCTTTTTGGCTTTCGACTTAGGTACGGAATATCCCACCTTGGGATTTGATAGGGATCTGGTTGATAAGGATCGTGATCCGAGTTTTGACCTTCGTTTGGTCCTAGCATCGTCGTCCTCGTCAGTTTCGGTCATGGAGTCGGAGGCAACTGACCATTCTGAGTTTCTCATCCTCTTATCTTCGAAAAACCGATTCTCTTTGACTTCCTCGGTGACATTGGTGGTGTGGTACAAAATGTCTGCCTCTTTCACAAGCTCAAAATCCTTTTCTCCTTTCCCTCTTCGATTCACTTTTACATACAATGCGTTTGAGGCTAGAATGAATTTTAAAACTGACAAGTTGGACTTGCTCATTTCGAAGTCATGCCAGTTGAAAAGTCCCAAAATTTGGTCAACGTTTGTGAGTAAAGGATCGTTGGGGGAGAGCAAGTAGCGTCTGGCCAGCCATGCCCACGTGTTGCGAACCTCTCGTCGAAGATCTACCTCACGCTTGGACTGCTGGACCCTGAAAAAAATTAAGCCAAATCGGTTGGATGTCGTGGACTTGGCTGTTTGGATGGATTGCAAGCTACAGTATTTGGACAAACAAAATTACCAGTACAAAGGAAGATTGGGAAACTGTTTCAATTCCGGATGTAAATCCAGTTTCCGTTGTATTCTAGCCAGCATCTTCCGTCCAAAGTAGTTCACGTAGAAAATTATCAGCCATGCGAGCAAGACCAGGTAAAAAATGGATGCCCCCACGGGTATGAGATAGAGCGGTTCATCGTAAGGTAGGAATGCCTCTAAAAGGTCTATGTTCGCGTTTGGATGAGTTTTATCAATGAGATTACCCATTCCCTCGGCATAGAGGACGGCAGTTTTAACGTCATCCCTGGCGGTAAGGTCTCTAGACTCGAAGCATGTCGTTGCTGATTTGTAGAAAGAGTTACTTATAACATCACAAAACGGACTTGGTTCTGTGACGATCCCATCTCCAGCTTGCGACGCCTTTGAAGCAACCATAATTTGAGCGCGTTCCTGGTGTAAATACTTTTTTAATTCTGGTTAAATATCGACTGATGAATCCGCTAGACTAACAATCTAAGAGGTTAACATGCTTCCAAGTGGAAACTGGGGAATTTTTATTTACATCAACAATGCAAAACCTGACAAATAAACGTGACAACAATCAAAATCATGGTAAATTAAAAATTTGGAAACTTAGGTAAGATAAGCCTTCAGATAAGTCTGTTTTGGCCGTAACAAAGAGTTCAATATATTCAGTATATATTTGGCAAGCCCTCGACATTTGCCAAATGTAAACAATTGTTTTCCGAAAGATAAGGTAAAATTTCTCGGGACAATGTGCAATGAGTTTCCACGGCTTTGACTGGAAAGTCGAAATTCACAAAGCTTTCTGAATGAAAATAGATTTTCATTCAGAAATAATCCCTGCTGCCTTCGTATCCGTGGATTTTTCTCAAGGTTTAGATATTTTTTGTCCTTGTCAACAAACTCAAAATTTTCAGTTTTCAAACTTTTGGTAACCCTGAAAGGACTTGAATGGCTTAACTAGATAATATGTTTATGTCTATTATATTTGGCCGTAAAGTTAAATTGTTTTGGAATAATAATGATAGTTCATAGTTTGGTATCGTAACTTAGTTACCCAAACGTTTTTTCAAGACGAAATGCAGTACTATCTGCTGATCTACTTTTCATGCAAATAGGATATGACGGAGAAGAAAAGGACTTTGTATAATAATTTATTTGACAACTAACCTCGCATGCTCTAAATATTATTATTATTATTATTATTATTATTAGTGATTTATTGCAGATTTTTGGAAACATTTGTTTACATAAAATCCATAGCACCAAAAATGGCATAAAGTAATG
>VICI01004325.1:0-11193 GCA_019593645.1 Akabosia matsudoensis
GTTGTTGATAATACGCATGTTAAATGAATCCACAACAAAACTTTATTCATAGTTACTGAAGGAAGTATTTAGCCAGATTCTTGTTTACTTCCCCATTCGAATCTCAAATGGTACGCCCAAGAAGAGTATAGCAAATTACTGTTTTTAGGAAATTTAAAGTTTACCCAAACAGAAAGCATGAATATTCAGAGCGATTACAGACCGCTTCACAAAGAGCGTAACAAAGTGATCTGTAAATTACCAATAACCTCTGATAATAAAACTTTTGCAACCGTAACGCAACGATGTTTTTGTTTGTTCAAAAACGTCTTAATGGTGGAGCCGTCTTATTTTAATGTGATTTATCAATACGCAAAAAGTGAGACACGTGGTCCGTAATTATAGTGTACTTCTACTACAATTTCAATAACTGCTGCAAATCCGTTAGCCGTGATGGCTGGCACGGATAATTTTTTGTTAATGTAACTACTTCATATATCGGACATTTCGAATGCTAGGCGGAAACAACATTCGAATCGCTGATCCCGTGACCCACAATATTTTATCTCAAGAGTATCCCGATGCGCTCTCATGATAAATTCAGATTCCAAGCCTAGAACGAACAACATATTATCATCGCAATGGAAATTATTATGGTTTTCGAACACAACGTGATTTTGGATATTTTATCGCTAGGACAAATATTAACCCTACAGCACATGAGGTGTAAAGCTATTTAATATTTCTTGAAACCATGAAGATCTACTTTCTCTTTATTGATGAAATTTTGATTGTTGTTACTAGATAGATAATATTCAGCTTGAATTTGTAAAACGTGAATATTCATAAAATTGGTTCTCTTTGTTTTCAACATCTTATTTCACTTACCAGCGCTAGATAGCAAAAAAACATGTTAGCTCAAGCTGCACCGTATGTAATTATGCCGGGATACCACGTGTGAAATGTTCCCAACCTGCACATTTTGTTAAAAAAAACTGATGCATAAATACCTATGTGCTCAATCAATACCAAGAAATGCATAAAGTCTACCTTTACACGATTTGTCATAATAATATAGAATACTTCAACAGCCCAGCTTTCTTAACCCCAGAAACGAATTGTTCCTACTTTTCTCGGTAATTAAAGACGTGACTATGCCCACATGTAATTTGCGGATCAATTTATGCATCATATGCAATAGAACTATAAAATAATTATATAAAATCTTCTCGGTTGGTTACTGATTTTTTCAACATTTCCCCTGGCATATTCAAGAACACTTTTACGGGATACGAAAGTTTTTCTATATCGTTAACTTATGGTGTATGGGGACATATTGATTGACTGTGATGGGCCTCATAACTAAATATAACACTAAACGCTACTCTTTCGTACGTTTTATTTAGTATTGTTTTACAGTAATCATAAATCTTTTCAATTATTCTGTCATCCCATCCACCAAAGTTTTATGAACTAAGATTTTAATTTCTACCGGATACAATCAAGATGAGCATTTCTAGTATAAAGACTTAGAAAGCCCGAAATTTCCTGATTATGTGTTAACCGAACCTTTTTGCATGCATAACAATAATCATCGCATAATACAGCTTAATCAACTGGCTTTACACACACGACGGACTTTTGGAAATATGATATATAATTACATATGCCCTTCACTATAATGAACAATTGGTTGTCCCGAAAGGACAATGATTATTCCTAATTTACAATTAAATGAAAACGGTACTCACGTCTAAAACTGAATGTGTTATCTACCTGGTTCATTTACAAGCTTATTGCATGCTCGTGTAATGCTATTAAATCTAATACTTTTATGAAAATGAAAATAATGAAATATGGCCCTGTTGAGAGCACAGCTTACATGTAATTTAGAACTCATAAAATCCTTAGTTGTTCAGTTTTCGTCTGTTCAACCGGCACTGCTTTTTAGAATCTTTTGTGACGTGAATACTTGTTTGATCCATGGTTTCTTTAAAAAGAATTTTATTCATTCCGTTACTTTCATTTTACGGACCATCGTATTAAACGTGTACACATTTTCTTGTAGGTGTTAGTAGAACAGTCGATAACATTTATCAACAATAATAAGCCGTCATAATTATCAATGGTTGACATATTATACGTGTGGAGGGAAACTTTCATTTTCATTACATGATTACATGTTGCACCAGCCCCTTCACCATATAAGCATCATTTTGTGCATATTTTTGCACATCATAATTGAAACTCTTGCTCTCCACTTAAGATGCTTATCTGTTTTTCGTTTTTATGCGGCAAATAATTGAATCAAGCTGGGGTTTTGCGCTTCTTCATGTAGTCTGCGGTCTGATTTTTGAAATAAACATATGTTGCTTATCTGATGAAAAACGCTGACAAATAAAATCAGCATGTGGTCGCTGTAAAACTTTAAGCACAGGTGTCATCGTACGTAACGAAATAGTGTTTGATTCGTAGAGTGGAGGATTTGAAAATCACGAGGAAATCATCTATTTGTGAATTATAAAATTTATTTTCAATTACACTGTGTAGGATGTATTCATATAATATAGTACTGGTGACCGCAAAACGTTTGTTAGTTGCCTTGTGAAGTGCCTCTGCAAACACTTGTAAGACGTTGTTAAATACTTCGTCTTCAGAACTTATAAGATGCATCCCCGACCTGAATCACGTACGAAATGTACGCAACGCTCCAATATATTGCTAAGCGCAATAATACACTTGCTTGAACTCGAAATAAATGAAAAGCTTTATTTGTAAAAACAATTGAAAGGAAGATGTTTTGTAATGATTTTATATCGTTCCCTTGTATGAATTTTTTAAACACGTGATTCTAGCTTCGTTGCTGTCTTTTATATTTTTTACAATGTTTATCATACAAAAAAGCATTCATATTTTGTTGATATTTTTTTTCAAAAGAAAATCAAATACACGTTAATTCATTACAAAGAGTAATGCTCCTGGGCCCTTAACATAAGTAACTCCTCTCACCACCAATAATTGCCTACAATTGACTGAACGAAACAACCATTTTGCCTCATGAATTTACTGGAAGATAGTTTGAGCTATAAAAAAAGACACGTGTAAAGACCTAAGGCCAGAACTGTTACTGCGCAAAACAAATTTGATGAAACTATCGGGTGGTCTTTCCTAATAATCACATCAAACTCTTCGGCAGTAACGACAGCATCGCTGTCAACACTTCTTTTGTTATTGAGTCTACGATAATGTAATTGCATTTGTTAGCACTCTCGTCGTGTGAAAGGAAGTAAAAACGTGTAAAATTGTTACTCAATTGGAAAAAATCACGAGTCTTATGTCACCTTGAAAACGTCTAACATTCCATAACTATATTTCTTCTATTGTGCATATGTAGCTACTTAGTTTTCATCTCTGTAAACAATTACGTTTTTCAAGAATAGTGGGAAAACTTTGAAACACGCTCGGACTGCTCAACAATTACTTTCATTAAATATAACAGTCATAAGACTGGCGACATGTTGGAATCGTTTACAACTAATTGATATTATTGAACATAAACATCCCTGCAGGACATGACAACAGTTAATTACAATCTTCGTCTTTAGAGCACAAGTTTGAAAAACACTAATGAACTAGTACTAGTTTTCACACAATTTCATTGTTATCTACACCCATGTGCGTTTGCTTGCTGCACTTGCACTTGCACAACCGTTTCCGGTTCAATGAAACACTGTTCATTGTGTCTGAGCTTGGTCACATAACATTAGACGATGGAGGGTGACCTAAAACATGTACGAAGGTTGTTAAATCCTCATCTGAAGATTAAGTAATCCTTGCATTGCATACATAATTTGGACAATGATTTGAATACGTGAGTTTTGGGGCTAGTGTAAATCACCAGGGATAGTAAAGCAGTAAACTAGGTCACCAAGGAAAGATATAGAAATTTTTCGATTTTACAAGAGTGACAAGTGATTTATATACAAAAATTGTGCTTTCAACATTTCGTAGAGGTATATGTCTATGGTATAGAGGTAGGTATGGGAGAGGTAGAGGTATAGAGGTAGAGGTACATATATATCAATGAAATATAACCACATTTTTAAAGTAGGAAAATAGTAGCGTCCAGAGTTTGAGTACCAATATTAAAAATCATGAAAGTTTTAGTACGAATCATTTTGTTTAACCCAAAATTGTTACCACTTTTTTTCTGGAGAGCGGAAGTTTTTATGTTTGATTTGATGCAAGCACCGTATCTTAGAATTTGAATTACGATCATCGTAACAATTATGGATGAATAACTACCTATGTTAACCAGTGTTCTCAATCGAAGATTCGAATGCTCCTTACTTTTGGAATTATTGCAGAGCTTTTTTATGTTCAAAGACGATTGGTCACTTGAAATTCAAAATAACGGTGTTTCGCGATTCATCTCTTGACCATGTTCTATGCACTATAGCACAAGTACACTGAACGATTTTTACGATACAATACAAGTACGCTCACTTTATTGCTCTACCCATTATAAATCTTTCTAACGAGATTTTATTTAAAAAATGCCGTTTGAATTCACAAATATGAATATTATATTTTTATATTTTTATACATTATTACACGCGCATAATAACACATTCATTTTACTTTCCTAGATCTAAAAGTTTACCGATTTGGCCAAGTGATCAAACAAATTCATAACAATTCCGATAACAAAAGTAGGGAATGAGCTACCAGAAATATGTACTATTTTTTGCCGATTCTTAAGGTTTTACGATGGGTAAAGTACATGTTTTGAATTTTTTGTTAAGTGTTTTGATTACTTGATACCTAATTATGAACAAACTTGATAAAATAACCACAATTTGCCTCGACCACGGCCATTATACGTTGCCTTATCATGTTGAATTATGATAATCATACTTACTTCATCTCCTGACTTAAGGTATCGCAAACCTCCGTAGTTCCCTTATATTCTCAACAATATTTTGCTGTTTTTAGGTCAATACAGAAAAAACTTGCATCTTATTTTGATCTAAATGCTTACTTCTAACGCATAACTTTGATTGCCTCCCTTGTGGTAACTAGCAGTGTGATAATCTGCCTAGAAGTAGTTCTCTACATTTTAAATCTGGCCACTATATGCACTACGGATACGATAGTCCATTTAATCTATAAAACAAAAATGCAAATTCTTAACTTTTCAATACAAACCAAACCACGACAGAACGTAACGCTCTGTACTCCTGGTGTGAGACCATGACGCATTGATTGTAATTGTACAGTAAAACATGGTTCTATTGTACGCAAAGTAAAGCCTAACGCAAGTATTTTTTTCCACTTGTAATTCGCACTAAAGTGCGTTTAAGGTGAAAACGTAGGTACTCTGGCTTCTATCCATCCAAAGTTCATTCATGAATGAGTCCACAAAATTAAATGAAAAGTGTCAAGATTGCATTGGAATTTCTGATCCATAGCCTTTCAGGTGTCTGCTTATGACGACAAAAGATCATTAGGTAGAAATCGCATAAAAAGCGGCAAAAAACAATAACGTAATTGGACTAACACACAATATCACGTATTTATTGAGCCTTCACAGTTGACGTAATTTTATGTTGGACTTACTCTATGATTATTATAAGTTGTGTAACGGAATGCGTTGTGCACCCGTAAAAAATATCACCTCATTCTGTCGTCTTTTCATATGTTGATTAATTTCAGTCAGTTGATTTGACAAGTTTTAAATTACATACTTAGTTCCTGCGTTCTTCAAGAATTTTGAAACAATGTATATACCTAGGCAATAGGCATTCCAGTTTTACTATAGTACGACTCATGCTTTATTTTACATTTTTCCCCGAATACCAAAATCACAACAAATTGTCGATAATTCCCACAATAATAAAAATAAATTACACCTTTGGCCTGCGGATTTGTACAAATGTGTTATCCGAAAATTTGTTTTACTGGGAGTTTAAGTGACGGAAGGATAAAAAAATGCCAACTAGTTCTTGTAAGAATCAATTGCTCATATTGGCCACTCGCCAAAATGTAACCAGTAGTAACTACTCACCCTAGACGGGAACGGCCGTGTACCTGACCTGTGCATTTTGTCGTAAATCGTCTGGACAACAAGACCATTCCCCAGAAAATTGACCAGGAACAAATACGATCATCAAAAAATAAATTCTACAGCACAATCGGAAATAAATTACAATTTCCTGATTCTCCTACTTATTCAAAGGGAAGTGAACAGACGGAGATTTGAGGACGTGCTTCTTACCAACGTATTTACGTTTTTCCGCGTTAATAAAATAAGCATGAGTATATATCGAAGAAAAAACCTAAATTAAATACGACAGGATGTGTAAAATGTTGATGATAATTTGATTTTAGCAAAGAGCAATTAATATTCCGCGGTTCGCAAATCAAAAGCTACATAAAAACACGTGCGCATATCTAAAGTCATATTTTACGAACTTCAAAAATTACTCAGGCTTAAATTTTGACGCTAGTTTGAAGTTAAGATGTTAATGAAACTAGTTCCTTACTTTACCTTACCCATTGGAGTGGTAGGAAAGCGACAAAGAAGCATTACAATTGACCAATACACCCCCATACACTTATGCAATTATTCTCCGTTGCATACACTAAACTGAATGATTTTTTGGTCGTTCCACGGCTCAATAATTTTTATTACAGTTATTACAATAATAATTTGGGATACTTTATCTTGCGTGTGATTGAAATACTATTTGTTTATGTATCTAATATGAGCAGACCTACAATTAGACACCCTACGAAACTTAAAAAAGCAACTTATGCGTCAAAAATAGTCTGGCAACAAAAATGGTATTATTTCTATGCTCACTGATCTATTCAAAAGTTCCACGAGATCAAGATAACGATGCAAATGATAGTCGTAAAAATGTGCCAATCGATTCTTTGTCTCCAATCAATCCTCACATTTGGCAGTAACCGGCTGAGTAACTCAACAATGTTCAATTTATTTTTGCGCCAAAATATTTTCAATTAAAGTATAGGGCTAAACTGAATCACAATCTTTTGCCTGCGAAATTCTGCTCCGCGTATTAAAAACACGTCTTTTATTTTATGTCAAACACGTAAAACCTATGATTTAAAGGCGATTGCAAACTCGTTCACTGCAATTCAATCATTTTAATTCACATTTAAAAGACCTGCCGGGATGGAACTCGTCCGTTTATGTACACACGTTTATGGAATGATGGCAATCTCATCTTTGTTCATTCCGAGCTTTGCTTCACTACCGTAACGAACTGTCGTCCATAAATGCAGCGTGCATTAACCGAAACCCAAATGAGGGTTTTCCATTGGAGTTTCAATATTGGCTTTTGTTCTTATAGCAACCATCGTCGGTTATGCGCACATGTTCTAGTTTTCATTCACCTCAACTGTTTTGCTCTAGAGTAATTCGGGATATTATGCATTTTTGAAAATATTACGTGTACATACAAAACAGTGATGTCATTGAAGACACGGTGAATACATATTAGCTACATACTTAATTTAGTTAGTCATTAGTACAAATGATTTAGTTAAAGCTTAAAACTTACTTGTAAAATGGAGGGGATTCAACAAGCATTCGGATGCATTCCACACAACCACGGAATACTGCTTGCTGTAATGGGTTTGATACCGACGGCATTTTGGAACTGTGATCGATAATTTTTCTTAAGACGAGTACTCGATTTCACGAGACGTGAATTTTGATTTCTTTCCACGAAGATGGCTTTGCAGGTATCTGCCACAACATTTTCAACACATCGATGAGTTCATGATTCCAAAAAGGGGTCATTAGCAGTATAATGTTATTTGTCAATGTGAAACTTGATTCATGTTTTTTCTAAAACACACTTGACAATTTTTGTTGACAGGCCAACTTTCCCCGTTGTATAGGATTATATAATATTTCATTTATCTATGCAGGCAGTACAAAACGCCATAATTTAAAAACTACGAACATTTCGGCCAAAAATATTTCCAGCTAAGCCTCTAATTTAATTAGTGGCATTCCATACGACAAGATCGTGATCGGCTAAATACGTACATCGAAAACTTACAGATAACACCTTTGATTTGGGGGTCACTGAATGTCACTAATATGCACAAACAACAGTTTCACAATAATATATGTTTGCATCACATCATTACTACTTGTATCAGATTTCCGATTCTCATTGATCTATTTAGCTAGGTCCTTTCCATGATGCACTGTCCATTGGAGTATAGCACGTTTCAATATTTTCAGTCCACATTTGTTTAACCTTTAAGAACTTAATAACGATAACAATCAATATAAAGAGCCAAGTTTACCTCTCCTGGCAGAACAGTATCACTGCGAACAGTTTATTTATCATTTAGAAATGTTTGCACTAAAATTCGTAGAAATTAATGCTTAGTTTTCATAGAAGGCTAAGAATTATAATCCACTCTCTTAGCTTAAAACAGACGCACTAATTTCAAGTTGAAATATATATATATTTTCACGGCAAAAGTTTAAGCATAAATGCAATACATTTTTTACGAGTAAAGGAGTTTTGAGAAGTTCAAGTTTGTAAACTTACAGCAAAGTTTTTTATTGTTAAAAACCTCTCTTTTTGAAGGGCTAAAACAATAGCCTTCAGGTAATTCGTCATGTGTGCACTCCGGAAAATTAAACGAATAGTGTCGTGTGCTACATTTTTTGTCCTTGTCTACGAAAACTGAATCTCAGATAGGACCACGAACGGGGAGGTAAGAGAACAAGTACGAAATATCGGAACGAAGAATTGAAAAAGGATGCGAAGCAGTTAGTCAGTAGTGGTACATAGACTGTGACAGAAGAGCATTGACGCAATTTTTTGTTTTGCATATGCATACCTAAAGTCTAAGCAGTTTTTTGTCTGACTACAAACCGTAAAATTTCTCCGACTGCACAAAAGGACCACTTACGGAGATTAAATGCTGAATTATCTTATCATGCCATAGTAAGCCCTCCTAGATATTATGTCCTAAGGGAAGACGGAAATTTTTCCTTAAAGATGTAAAATCAAAAGCAAAAGTCTAGCTGGCTACTATCCTTTTTCATCATATCAGTTTAGGATTTTTCCCCGTGAACGATTTGTATGCCTACGTAATGTACTTGCTCTGCAAAGACACGTTCAAAAGTTCAACATTTTTCACAAACACAAGATAATAGACGACTGAAGAGATGACATTTGTATCCATGAATCTATGTTGATAAATATCCTCTCGAGGAAGATGATACTGGTAAGAGTTTTCAAAACTTGTTGAGGTTTAAATTTGCACTATTCTCTGCATCTGCAGCGAATCACTCGGGAATATTTGTTTGTATTTTAGATTATGTTTTGTAGATTTTTTAACTGCTGCCATTCTCCACTCTCACGTTATGCTTTTGACAGACAAGTGTAAAAACTGTGTTAGTTGTACAGAAGCGCATGTGCTCGAACTACTGATGTTTGATGCACAGTGACAAAGGAGTAACGGTAGCTTATGCACTAGAAAACGCAGATGGTTCTTTGCTAGTCGCATGAAAACAAAGATCTGTCCTAAAGAATTAGTAAACATACTTCCACAAGACTTCAGTCACACACTAGTATCTGCGCGGATTTACGTTGGTGAGAAATTCCTTGCCAATAAAATGTCATATTGAGCATAGCCATATAGACAGAAGACCACCAAATAGCGAGCCTATAGGGCTGATAGATATCGCAAACTTTTGTTTACATATGAACGACGTACAATGAAATAAGTTAAATACCTGAAGGATTTATAGGCTACTAAATGATGCACTAAATTTTATCTGTTTTAATAAAGCACAGAATATATAGTTTGAGTACCAAAATGTGCGATACGACATCGCCAATCAGCATGGCGGTGTAAGTTTGCCTTTATGTACACAAGAAAAGATTTACTACACCAGTACACACTATACTACTGTACATAAGCATGTTCTTGCCAAAGGACTAAAACAGTCTCGTCGAAATCAGAGAGCTAAGTTAGACAGCCCTTAAGACATGTCATATCTAACAAAACTTCTTTAAAAACTCAAAAATGTTGCTATACACAGTCTGGCAACAATAAGCCACAAATATCAATGCATCATCATGCATATTGAACAATAGAGCATTATAATAGTTTATTGTGGTATGTTAGCAAGAAACCTCATTGTAGTGCTTTTCTGATGACTCTATGAACACGTTTGCAGTTACCTGCAATGTGCAATAGTGCTTAACATCTGAGATAAATGTAGCCCATATTCCAACAATGCAATAGAACGAACGCATACGCTTTTAAAAAGCGAAAGAATCCGAACTAAGTATTTCGTTGATAACACTACTCACTACACCTGCAGATTTTCAAACAAGGAATCTGTTTGAGTAATTTTTATTAGTATGAGAAAAATGTAAAGCAACAAAGGAATTGAACGTGTGAATATGTTCCGCTTTGCTGGTTGCTTTTTTCAATCGATTCTACGCTTGTGCTCCTTAGGCATGCTTTTTCTCATCCCAATTTTTCGCGAGAATCATTTTTTAGCAAGCGTAAACCCATGCAGAAATCATGGTAATTCCTATTCATTGTGATGAGGAATCTAAAAACAAATAACATACCCTATCAATGAAGAATTGCTTAAAATTCGTCGATACCAACTACTGGACTTTATAATATGAGTAAAAGCTGGACATGAGCATGAGAATTCGTTGAATTGTATATTCAATATTTTCAATCGATGTTTTTTGTGCTAGGAAAGGGTCGGCACTGCAATAGCGCCTGATTTGCTGAAGTTTTACGATATTGGATTAGTAGGATTACTATTTGGATTTTTAAATATTAGCAGGTATAGGTACTTAACTTTGCTGTAGTTGTTGTAACAACTTGTGTTTTCATGTTTCCTTCATCTGCGTTTACCTTTCTCATCTTCATAAATTTACAATTTCGGTACATACATTGTCATAATGGGCATAACTGAATTTCGTAGAATTTCGAAAGTTCTTTTTTTACCTGCTATGAAACTGCGAAGTAGTAGTTATCATTTGTCGTTTAAAAGAACTCACGCCTTCTAAAAATGCCATGCGTTTACATGTCCCAAAAAGACAATTTCTAGAACCAAAGATAAGTATATGCTGAAGTACTTCTCGAGATGATGATTGCATATTGTAAACCAGCGTATTCAAAAAG
>VICI01004326.1:0-11193 GCA_019593645.1 Akabosia matsudoensis
GATGACGGGATGACATATGATGACGGGATTACATAGGATGACGGGATTGCATAGAATGACGGGATGACCTATGATGACGGGATTACATAGGATGACGGGAGTACATATGATGACGGGATTACATAGGATGACGGGAGTACATAGGATGACGGGATTACATAGGATGACGCGATGACATAGGATGACGCGATGACATAGGATGACGGGCTCAATAGGGTTACATTTGCCTGTGTATATATCCTTGGAAAAATCTAGCTGTATTATTATGACGCGTTAGTTTTTTTCATTCTTCGGTGCTTTTCTATATTTGGCGTGTTGCCGGGTTTATTTAACGTCAACACCTCTTATAAGGAAAATAATATTAAAGGATGCAACTTTTGTAGTTAGAAGGCATTCTTTGTTCCCAAGTATTACTTTCTCACGAAAAATTACTTTAAGAAGGAAAAACGCTAAGTATCCCCACAATATAAAAAATTACTTTATGATTGCAAAGGGTGTCCAAAGTTTCATCGAAGATGATGTGATTTTAAGCAAAATTGTGAGCCGAGTAGTAGTTGGGCTGATAATTAATTCAGCGTTGAAACGATCATTTTTCAAAAATTCATTAAATTTTTCACATCAGAATCTTAGTTATATTAACTGAGTAGTTCAGAATATTACTATTACGGTAAAGCGACTACACTCATGGTCGTGTGTTATGATATTGCAGTTTTAGAATACAATGATGATTACAACTGGAGAGAACAGGAACTACAAAACTTGAAATAAATTTTCAACACCTTTAGCTGATGGTGTCACCTATAGTTTATAGTGAGAGTCAACAAATTCTTGAGCTAGATAAATTTTGTAAAGTGGGCATACAATAAAAGGTTTTCAAGCTCTATCTAATTTTCAAATTCGTTATTGACTTAAAAACTTATTTGAAAACAGAAAATGTTATGTTGGCGCCTCCGATGAACTCAAATATTTTCCTAAAGTGTGGTTGTAAATAATCAATCAAGTCAATCTTCTGGAATGCATTGGATTGGGGTCAATTGTAACAAAAATGGTAATAAACTCGAAGTATGTTGTTCATACGGAATTTCTCCAGTAGTTTACGGAAACTTTTTAACAAATTTGGCGAAATTAATAATTTAGAATTAGTTTACCAAACAAATCAATTTCAATCTACAACAGTTTTCTGTGGGTAATTTGCTAAATTTTTTAATTCATAGAAAAACAGGTTATTCATTTGAGGAGGAGATTTGTGATATGTAGAAATTTCAAATACAATGAAAATCTAATAAAATCACATTTTAAGAAAATCGTATAACCTCACACAAGTATTTGAACTAAAAAATGCTTTGAAAAATGTTGAATGCATCATCTTGATTATGTTTCTGTGTGTGTAAAAGGATAAAAGATGTTTTGAATTGTTGAATGTTGATCTTATGAGTAACTGTCTATAACATACGAAAATACTAAAGATGCTGCAGGTTTCACGGCGTCTGCCAAACTATATAAAGCTGTTAAACTGTAACAAACAGGGATGTAACTGATTTTTTGTCAAAGGAAGATTCGTATACGAAGCATAAAGGAGCAGTTAACAAGGACAGGTTACCTCACATTAAATAACTTATTTCAAGCTGATTTAACGGATATTCAAAATTATCATCGTCAAAATTCTCATTGATACTCTCAAATATATTTTGATTGTTATTCATGTATTAAGTAGATTTTCATCTAAAAAATCATCTGAAGTAGCTGAAGCATTAAATAATATTTTTGATAATCAAAATGCAGATACTTACAAACTGACAAAGGATCTGAATTTTACAAGTAAGCAGTTAAAAACATCTTAAAGTTCGGCACAATTCATTAATTATTTATGGCACATATGTAAGAATACTAAATAATAAGGCAACTTTCGAAAAAGGTAGTGTAAATACTTTTTCTAATTCTATTTATAAGGTGGCCGAGGTGTTGAACACTATTCCAATGATGTACAAATTAATAGATTTAAATGGTGAAGTTCTAGGTAGTTTTTATAACGAAGAGTTAATAAGTCACTTTTTGATTTTTTTAGAAAATGGAACGATTTAATCATGTACCTTCATCTAGTTCAAAGCAGTTCTTTCCAGAAAACGAAGCTACTTGGTATAGGAGTAAACTTCCAGAAACAATAATATTTAATGAAGAATATGAAGTTGCACTTACAAAAATAACATACATAGTATTACACATAGAAACATAATATCTTAAACGCCAGATTCCTCAAATGAAGTTAAAAACTCATCCTCTTAAGTTGATCCAGTGCAAGAAACAAGGAGTCTTCTAACAGAAATTCAAGTAGATTCACCCTCAAATGATATTAGTGGTTCCCAAAACGAGGAGTTAGAACAAATTAAAGAGACATTAAGACAACAAACTTCACCTAAAATTCGAGTTGAAAATGCAGGACTAGATTCGGTATTCGTGCCTGAAGTAATTCAAACAGTCGTGAATGATAATGAAAGTACTAATATAGAGAACGTAGTTGTTGACAGTAACCCCTGAAATGAACCAGCCTATTATATTCATTTTGAAAAAACATGACGAAAGTGTACATCAACTAATCGTAGACATTAATGATTTATTTGAAAAAGCTATTAAAAAGAGTTTATATTTTACCTTTGATAATCAAAAAAATTGAGTTATACTCTTTTATGATAATACTATTACTCATTTAACAATAAGAGATCGTCTTTCTGTAATTTTAGGGTTTAAAGAAAGTTTTTTCTAATTCTAAGTCATTTAAAATGAGTTTAACAGCTACAGATCCTCCAGATTTGTAAAGTTCTGCAACAAGATTATTTGTGTTGAGTGATATCATTCAACCTCAAATAGTTGGTGACTCGTTCGCTTCATTACTTTTTTCTGATCCCTTAAAAGGTGATCATTAGGAAATAATCAGTGTCAATCCTATTAAATCCTACATCGAGGTATCACGTTATCACTTAAGTACAATCAATATTTTCATAACGGAACTTGAATTTGATAACGGAAACACAAACGTTATACCTCATTTTAGACCAAAGCAAAATTAGTACCTCTAAATTTAAATTTTTGCACCCTACAACTATTAATATTGTAGAATGTAGTGGGAGTGGTAAAACAAGTTTTTATATGAAAGTTAAGGAAAGTTAAGTAATTTTTAAATACTGAACAACTATTTAATCCTTTGCCTATTAATCTTGTATTATTGTACTCTCAATACGTATATATGCAAAAAAAATTGAAGATTTAAAAATATTTCAATCAATTAACTTCGATCAGTTAAAAGATTGTCTGTTAATTTGTGATGGTGCTTGAAATTACTACAAACAAACACGCACAAGATATATTCACAAAATTATCTCATCATCAAAACATCTCATTAATAACTTTAACACAGAATATATATCCTGCATGAAAATTTTCCAAGACTATTGGGTTAAACCTACATTATTGTGTACTTTTAAAATCATTTGCGTTTGGGAGTCAAATTGTAATTCTCGGTACTAATTTATTTCGCAAGAAAATTGTTAAGAATTAACTCATATGAGAAGGCAACAAAATTATAATTTTTCGTATTTAGTCGTTGTTGGGCATCCACAGTGGAATGACACACTGAGAGTTATCAGAAATATTTTTACGGATGAACATTTATCTGTGTTTGTGCCTGATAATGAGACAATTTACGTTAAGAAACAGAATTTTTAAAATCTTCAACAAAGTGTAATTAACAAAACCTTGAAAAAAGTCTGAAAGATGCTACAAAAGATCAAATAAATTGTCTTACTGATATTGCTCGAAATACGTTACAAGAAACAAAAAAGTATAAAAGACTAGATCATAAGAAATTAAAGAGATCTATATCTGATAAAAGAAAAAAACTTCTTAAGCAAAACGGAGGATTTATTCCAGCTCTTATTGCTCCAGTGATGATTGCGGTTTTATTGGGTTTAATAAGTAACATTATTTATTTTTGTAAGGCTAAACAAATGCAACTAATTTCTGATGATGAATATAAAGAGTAATTCAACAATTCCACCACAAATTTTTGAACAATGAAGATATTGCAGATAAAGTCAAATTGGAATTATTCGATAAAGTGAAGAGACCGAATAATATAATTGTTGAAAACGTTAAAAGTACTGAAATTCCAAAGGAAGAAGTTATACCCAAAGTATAAACCAATTCACCTGAATAATTTATTACCATTTCACAAACACAATCTTCTACAGATCTTTACACAAGATTAGCAAAGGAAGAGGAAACTCAATTTTTATCAGATTTAGCGGAAGGTACAATAGAAAGGATTGATGCTGCACATTTGCTGAGATTTTAAAAACATCATCCCAAAATTTTATCATGGAATAATACTGGAAACATTTCGGAATCCTTATGATGTAAGGACCAATCTTAGTCTCAACAATCTATTCCACCTATAATTACAAGGATATATAAAGTAATGTCTTATCTGAAAGTTTCCCCATCTATAATAATGAGCAGTGATGCCAGAAAAGAATACATTGATTTTTACGAAAAAAATCATTTAGAAACAACACATCACACAGGATATTTACGCCATGCTTTAGATAATTTTAAACCATTGAGTGAAACGGATCGTATTAGGCATAGCTATGTTTAATTTTCAAATAGTATTCATTTTCTAACCACTGTGTTAAGACGTTCACGAAACTCTCAGTATGACTCAAGCTCATGTCTACAGTCAAAAAGGTTTTTAAACAATTTTTTATTGTTTAAGATTTTCTTTTACATTATAAGTGTATTAACTCAATATTTTTAGATACAACCACTATGGAAGTCAACCCATCTACGATAAACTTCATTTATCAATGGCGATGGCGCGAAAACTGTAAATATGTGATACTAGCTTGTTGGTTTACCGACGATAATGAAAACATTGTTAGAACTAATAAAATGAAACAAAAAATTGTACTTTTGGAAGAAATCGCAACAAAACAATGATGCGTAATAGATCATCAAGAAATGGCTAAATAATACCAATAAAAGCAAAACTAAGAAAAAACAGATTATGATGAATTTAAATCCTGAAAAAAATTCAAAGGACTCATAGTACCAAATTTATTTAACAATTATTCATCATGACTCATGTAGCTCATAATCCAAAACCACTGCTACCTCTCATGTATCCAGTCAAAAATCATCAATCATGCTTCTTCATGGTTATTAGAAATCTGAGTATAGCTTCAATTGTATTTTTTAACCGGAAAAAGTAATTTGAAGTGATTTTTTAATCATCACATGTTCACTCAGGAAAATGATCACCGGTAAGCCATGTTCACTCAGGAAAATGCTCACCGGTAAGCCATATGGGAAAGAACAAAAGAGCAAATTAATGCGAACACGACAAGTAGAAACGGAACAAAGAACAAACCCAAGCCCCTGTCTATGTAAATCGCAAAAGATAGTAATTACATACGGAGAGATAAACAGCATAACTGCGAATTATATGGAGCAGTGGAATTATGTGGAGTGTTGTGAGAAAACCAACCCAGCCAAACAAAGTTCTTACTTCAGGGTCAACCAAAAACTCCAATGAAATGCAACAATAGCCGACAAGTTCTCAGCACGCAAGTTAAACTAACGTAGAGGCACCACAAGCAAGCTCAACCTCCATTTTCTCCATCCTCTGAGGAAAGCGACTATTCAGCAACAATCATTAACATCAGAGAAACCAAGCAAAGAAAAGAAAAAAAGGAAATTGACTGCTCGATCTCGTCGATCGTTGATAGTCGAGAATGACTTAAAATTGTCTGATTCCGATATAGCAGGGTCCAGTTCACCGGTTTTCAGTACTGATGGGTACAGTTCCGCAGAGGAAAATGAACAATCCGAGTCCGAAGGAAGGAAAGTAGAAAAGAAAGATCGCCGTCAAGTTTTATGCAAAATTCAAGACGAAGCGGTCGTACGCGACACAGAAAACATCACGGTGGAGGATCAGCTTTTGTATTTTAAACGGAGGATCGAGATGGCAAATGAAAGTTTACCTGCCAATCTCTCGGCCCATGTTTTTAATGAGAGACCAGTTAAGAAAAGAATGCCATCAATCTTACCACCAAAAGACGGCAACAAGGTTAAACCAACAGGACCATTATCCGATACTGATGACGATGATGGCTTGAGCATCATTTCGGAACGTTCCCTCACAAAGAGGATCAAGATGTAGCCTGCCAATAAATAACAGTCTACACAGGTCTTCTTATAATGACGAAGCTGAACGCACAAGAAAAAGCTAAGGAAAAAAGCTTAACTTAAAAGCTTCCTTTAAAAGCCAGGATAAAAAGCTTAGCTAAAAAGCTCACAAAATAATCTTAGCTAAAAAGCTAACTAAATAATCTTAGCTGAAAAGCTAACTAAATAATCTTAGCTAAAAAGTTAAGGAAAAAGCAAAGGGAAAAAGTTTAGCTAAAAGGCTAAGGAAAAAACCATAGCTAATACCAAGGGATAAAAGTTCAGCTCAAACCCTAACAAAAAAAGTTTAGTTCGTGTATCACTGAACAATGTTTGTGGCAAAAGAGCCACAATTTAAAATTTGCCCTATCTGACCCTAGTGGACCAAATCCCGGGCCTCAAAGCGTATCCGATTGGGCTGATAATCAATAGTGGTATTTCAAGTGACCCCTAGTATAACAGTACCAAGTTTAATGCAAATCCCCGAATATCTATTTGCCACATATGACCCTAGGGGACCCCATCTCTGTCCCCTATGGTTGACCGATTATAATGAGAATCCGTATAGTTGCTTTTAGTGACCTACGGGATCACAGTACAAAGTTTGAGGCTAATTGGCCACAATAAAAAATTGGACCCATCTGACCCTAGTTGACCCCATCTCTGAACCCTAGCGTTGATGGATTGGACTGAAAATCAGTAGGGTTGTTTCAAGTGAGCTAAAGTATCACCGTACGAAATTTGGTGCAAATCGGCCAATATCTAAAGTTTGCCCTATCCGACCCTAGTGGACCCCTTCCCGGACCACTAGGGTTGACTGATTGGACTGAAAATCGGTAGGGTTGTTTCAAGGGACCTACCGCATCACTGTACCAAGATTGGGGCAAATCTAAAATTTTGCCCATTGACCCCAGTGGACCACTGACGATGACCGACCAGGTTGGACATTTGGGCTGTAAATCAATAGGGTTCGTTCCAGTGGCCCATAGTACCACTGTGCCAAGTTTGGTCCAAACCGGACAAAGTATGTGGCCTGAAGAGCACGGACGGACAGACAGACGGACAGACAGACAAACATATCGATGTCATTACTTGCTGAGAAAGCTCAGCTTCGTAATAAAGCACTTGGTCAACAAAAATCTATAATATATGTATAAACAGTGGTGAAGGATAAGTTAAAAATACGGTTACGGGGGATAGCTAAGTTTAAGGTATAATGATTTCTAGAGTATTTAAGAGTTGTTATATGCAATAATATTTGTATGAGAGACTTTTGTTTGTATTTTTATAGCATATAGCAATAACCAGTACCGTCAGTTTTACCTAATTCACTTATTTTCATGTCTCCTTCTTTTTAGCACGCCGTTTACTCATTCGGAGTTACGAGTATTATTTAAACATACAAATCATATAGGATACTATTATTTCTTTGAAGACGGTGGTCGTCTTGAACGGGGTAGGATGCTGAAGATATTTAACAAAGGAAAATTTGACGAAGAAATTCCCTTGTTTAAAAATTACTGAAAAACAAGGCAATAAACTAATCATAAAAAAGGCATTATACACACGTAAACAATTTGAAAGATTTGTGGTAATAAAACCGTATTATGAAAGGGTACCTTAAGGTACTACTTAGCATTTAACATATTTCAGGATTCATAAATATGTACCAAAAGTGATCAACTGATACCAAACCAGAAGAGTTCCAATAATGCATACAACTCGTTAACGGTCAAACCCAGTTTTCTTTTTAAAACAAAATCAAACGACATGCGATCTGTTTTGGAAAACAACAAAACCAACTCAATCTCAGTTTCGAATTGATTATCATCTTTCATTCTGGTTAAAGGTGACTGTACAAATTGTTAAGGCAAGAAATTCTCAGTTTAAGAAGGAATTTAGTTCGGCGAAGGATCCTAATCCGAATTATTTATTTATTTATTTATTTATAGACGGGTAAGTATGATTTACAAACAATTTTGTCACACGTTAACAAAATGAGTTATTTAAATAGTGAAAACAGAAAAAAGAGGTTACGCTGCCTACTTGGCGCAGTAAACTTGAGGGTGAAAGAGTGAAAGGTATCTAAGTTTAAATATAAAGAAAAGCACGATTAGTACTACTACATCCTTTCTCTCAATAGTTTCAGTAGGCTTGGTATCGTAGAACGTTTAAAACTACTTGTTTTTGTTGTAATGGCTGCTGTAGCTTACGGTGCGATAAATTTGAAAGCGTTCCATCCAACCTTTGAAGCGGTCATTTGCCATCAACGACTTTCCAAACTGGAGTATCAAATGGTCCCACCTCTTCGCCAACGGCATGATGTTAAGCATGGCGCAGACGCAGCTGTAATTTGAGTTACTGACGTATTTCCCCAAAAATAATGCCTAATGCCCTTTTTTCTACACTGAAAAGCTTGGAATATTGGGCTTTCGTAAGATAATTACAACAGAGGACTGATGCGTACTCCAGCACGCTTCTTACATGCGAAATGTAAAGGGACCTTAATTGACGTTTTTGAAAACCATTCCCTTTCAGTCTACTTAACATATAGAGCTTTCTGCTTGCACGGGAATACACATGTTTCACACGATCACCCCAGTCACACTTGGAGTTCATCATCACACCCAACAATTTAGATACGTTCGCCCTGGGGAAAACAACTCCATCAATCATTATGTCTAACTTTGATGTATGCCCCAGATTTAGTTTTATCTATGACAATAACGTTGCTTTTCACAGGATTAACAACCATTCTGTTCTTTGAGAGTAAATCACACAGGCTTTGCACGTAACTAGGCATATTCGGTTTCACACTGTAGGGAACAGCTTCCACACTACACACGTCCACAAAAGCATTCATTACATTGTTTTTTGACTTATATTTTGAATCGAAATCTTGCAGAAGTGTATCAATTGGACAGATAAATAAGATTATCGCCAACTCCGTTCCTTGGGGGCATCTGTTTGACATCGTCATGAAGTTTGAGAAGCAATCTTTATACTTGGTCAAGTCAAGTCAACCAACCAGGCAATATCATTTGAGTTGACACCAAGATTGAGCAGACTCTTGAGAACCACGTTGTGATCCACAAGGTCGAAAGCCTTTGACAGATCATGGAGCACAATCACAATGTAAACTTTTGGGGTATCAAATGCGTTCAGACCAGGGACATTCGACTTACGTTTGCTCAGTTTAGTTAAAGCTCTTAGCACCATAAATTCATTAACGACTAAATAGTCTTCACTTTCACAGTTGCTGACACATTGAATGTTTTTAGGAATAGGCTCGTAAAGGTTGTTGATTTCGGTGAAGAATGTGATTAGGAGAAGGCGTCCTTTGTCGGTGAGGTTCAGGCTTTCCACACTGCAGTTCCCACGTCTCTGGTCAAGATGAAAGACGCTGGGAAATAAAGAGCTCAAGCCCAATTCCCACACGTAGCGAAAGCCGCGCTTTAGACAATCTGTAAGGTTCTTTGAAACACTATGCAACATTCATTAAAACACAATTTTCAAAATTCGACAAACTAGCATTAACCACACGTTAGTGTTACATTTATTTACCCTGTTACTCGTCAACCCGACGACTTGAATAGTCAACTTCGACACCGTAGAATTACTAATGGTCAACAATCATGTGGTCAAAGTTTCAGGTATTAACGATCCGCCGTTCTTGAGATTTCGCGAGTACATCCAGATGGACGGACGGACAGATAACCAAGACGATTTCATAAAGCAGCTTTCGCTACTTAACAAAGTAGACGCGACAGGTGATTACAAGAGCAATTAAATTAGATGGATTACCTTCGTGGTCTGTTTCTTACTTTTTGAAGCCGGAAAATTTGGAGACTGGATAGTTAATTGCATATGCGTCCAAATTTCGAATAAAAACCAACTTTATCCCCTTCCGGATGGGGTTGTTCCTCTTTTCTGAGGATAAAAACTGATGTCATTAAATTCCCCATGGTCACACTGTACTATCCACATCTATCTGAACCTCAAAAAATCACGAAATCTGAAAATTTCGCATTATGCAAAGGAACGATATCGCCTCGAAATATTTCTTTTCTTCATCATCGCGTTACGGGATAAGAAGTTTGCATTGCCGCAAAATCAAGTCGCGCCCCTTTAGACAAGAAGCTGATGAGGAATCTGATCTCGACATGGTACCTTTGCCCCTTCAGCGTGCGCAGCCTCCCTTCCGGCTACTAGAATAGGCTCGTCGACGTCGACAGGAATCAGGTGGGAACAGGCTACAGGTCGTACAAGTTGCTCGTCATCTCGAGTGCGACTCCGTCCGTTTTCACCTTTTACATCGGCTTGGGAGGACATCAAATGGGGATGGTTGCACGTGCATGTCGTCCCCAGAGCCACTCCCAGCGGAACTTGAACGAATCAGACCTGTCACTACCCTTCCGCCCGGGCGAGTAGTTGGACCCGTGAAGCTACACGTTCAGCGATAGACGAGGCGTGAATTGAGACTGGGCTAGGAGCACTGATCGGCCATGTTGGCCCGACCTCAGTAAACTCCAAGACGAGCTCATCTGACATTTGGACTGCCTGGATTACTGGATCGCCCTAGAAGTACTCAAGGGCTTGTTGGGTGCTCGCAGAGCTTCTCCCTTTTTGACTTTTGTCGGTTGCTTTATATTGTAATCATGAGTGGCCGCAGGCAGGCTTGGAGGGAACAAAATGGCGATAACACTCAAAACAAACCTAGTCGTGGACTTTGTAACTGTATCCATTTTGTGTCATCTTTAAAAATGGAAAAATGTCCACAACCGAGTGTAAAATAAAAGCTTTAAAGCTTATAAAGACGAAGCTGAAACCAAAAGAAATGGCTGAGCCAAAAAGCTTAGTTATAAAAAGCTTAGTTAAAAAGCTTAGCTAAAAAGCTTACTTAAAAAGCTTAGCTAAAAAGCTTACTTAAAAAGCTTAGCTAAAAAGCTTACTTAAAAAGCTTAGCTAAAAAGC
>VICI01004327.1:0-11193 GCA_019593645.1 Akabosia matsudoensis
GGATCGCTTTTTTCATTAAATTAATGGTGCCTAAATTGAGGATCTTTTTTGTTAAAAGCATCTAATTAAAATAATACCCTCCCAAAGAACATTTTTAAGCTAGTGGCAGCGTCAGAAAACATCAAACCGTTGCAACGGTAAATTCAAGCTGATAAAAGGAGCCTAAATTCAATATGATATCCAAGCCTACCGCGTTGGAAGTTTGTATGGAGGGTTATATTCCCACATATCACGACATATACTCTCCCACAAAATAAACCTGAGACATGCGGAATAGATCAAATGCGTTGTCAGTCCATCTGTTTTGCTGGGAACTATAGTCGCGGAAGAATGACAAAAGTCTCTTCTAGTCGTTGTACGAGTATAGATGGCCTAGATGTACACCTGGAATCGATATAATGGTAAGTGATGAATGCACAGCCCAGCACTTGGCCGTTTAGTAGAAACTAGCAGACGGATATGAAAAACCGGAAATCCCTGACTACTACTCACTTTGCATATGTATCATAGGGCATTTGTATCATATGCTCGTACGTAGTGGCTCTTACTTTTCCTTTGCACTTGAATTTACTTTGTACCTGATTGCTAATAACAATCAATCTTCTTTTATAATAGAATTTAGCAACCTGAAAAAAGAATGCTTTTGAACGTAAAAAAGTGTTTTAACTGTTTCATTTTAAGCCAAGCACGGCTCAATTTTGCCTCTACTGCGCACAAATTTTACTGGCATTTTATCCAAAACTTGTTCGTTCCCTTCCCAAAATTTTTGTAGAAATTTATACCTGAAATCAATTCTATAGACAGAGAAACGACCTCCATCGAGAGTCCTTCACATTTTAATACCAACAAAGTAAACGGGACTATTCCCAGCTTCGAAGCTATTCAAAAGGGATACTGAGAATTTTCAATGATTTGGAAACAAATCCTATCACACGTGTATCTTACCTGCTTTCAATTACACCGGAATTAATTCCCCTAACGCCCGGCCGAATAGCAATACCATTTAAACTGTGGTAGAAAATTAATATAGGTTATTGTTTCTTGCAAGTCCATAAAGTTTGCCAACGACACGTGACGCATTGTCATTCATCAACTTCGCTATTGAAAAACAAAGAGCTGGCGCAATGGCCAAAGCAGTGCGCTTTAAACAACAAAATCAAATATGAATTCGGTATCGACACAAAGAAAAGTTTTTTTTTATTCAATTCAAACACGCATATATTTCATCATAAAACACGCCACATGAAGGAACGCGCCCCTTAAAATGTAAACTTTTCGTGTAATAAATCTAGTCTTTCTTCCCGAATGCTCAGGTAAGTTACTTAAAACATTAGTCATACAAATTAGACGTTACTCTACTCACAGGATTGCGTTTTCTTTAGAATTTTTTTTGTGTATGTACCACGTGGAATATAAACTAAAACTATGGCATCTGCCAGAATCGTTAATGAAATATGTTACACAATCTATAGTTTAGGTACTGCTGTTTACGATCTTTTTTTTATAAATAGATTTATCCCTTCCGCTATTTACAATAATTGCTAATATTATCATAAAAACAATACGGTCTATTCTTTACATGAGACATATGCCTTGGGTCATAAACAAGTCGGCAAATTTAGGGGCTAGGACGCCAAATTCAGCGACTTGTTACTGACCTACAACTTTGCGGGTAAGATATATAATTTATGCCTATTTTCTATAGTTTTATACAGGTCGTTCATTCAGGTCACATATCAAAACAAATCCAGTACATATTTTTCTAACGATGCGTCGGTCATTTTTAAACTAACCTTATCTATGGATTTATACCGATACAAGTTGATCGCAGTAAGCAAAACTGTATTCTTGCGTTTTATATGTACGTATGTCCATTTTCATTTGCACTATGAGGTTGTAATCATCAAAAAACGTTTAAAAAAATATTTAGTCCCATTTTTTTATGGCTTGTGTGTGTTTAGTTCGCGCCTTAAATTATAGATTTCAATACATGTCTGTCGATTATTCGTTTCCGGTCCAAATTTGGCTTTACATTTTTCTTAAGCCTCTCGCTTTTCACTACTTTACACATTTAATCCTCGCAAAAACTCTAGCCAGAAGGCTTTTTTTGTCTGTACCCGTTTAAAGGTTTAGATTGCATCTAATTAAATTCCTAACTAAAACAGCCCGAAATTGCAAATACACAATTTTCCTCAATATTCTTAGCTAAAATTCTAGCACTTCATTAATATAGACGTCGTCGAATATCTCAGTTGATCTACGTTGTAAAATTATGTTGTAAACTTTCTCCATCCAATCCTCGACGAACACAGTCATTCCTCTCTTTTGTTCAGAGAGTTTGCTACATTCTATCATTATCAGTTTTTATGGCACACGGACGTTCTAACACTTTGCTGCAATATGTAACTGAGTCTGGTTTACTTTCACCCCGAAAATAAAAAGCGTTACGTGCGTATTACAACCATATCTTTACATAATTTTAGTAAAAAAACAGGGAGACGAAATACAATTGGAATCGAACCATTCTTGCTCCATCCGTATTTGGCAGTCGTTGTGGTTGAAGAGTTATTTGTAGGCGTGCAGAGCCTTCATCCAGTCGCATCGCTGGACCTGCAAAACAAAACAAGACATGCTGATTAGATAAGGTTCCATTAAGTCTAAATATCCTACCGTAAAACTTCTAAAGAACGCCAGAGTCTCCAAAGCTCGCCGGTTCTCTAAAGAACGCCGGGGGACAGGAGGGAAATTTGAAATTTCGCTGGGGTCTCTAAAGAACGCCGTGTATAATATAGGGATCAAGCGCAGAATATCGGTAATGATAAACGTTTAGTCACAGAAAAGGTCGAAAAACAAGGCCCTGAGGATGAAATTGTCGCTGAAAAGTTTGTTGAACATTGAATTTAAGCTTTGCCAAGCTGAATTGTAACAAATTAAAACAAGATAAAACTAAAAACTGAAATGAGGAGTCGAGAGGGATGTTTCAATTTTTCGCGGGGGCCTTCTTTACAAATTTTACGGTACTTAGAATTGGATTTGATTAAAATTTTCGATGGCACTGACAGGGAAATTAAATAACTTCTGAATGCGAGCTGTCGGGGAATATACATGCATAAGCCATTCTATGACCATAATGATTGTGGCTTTCACATTGGGGGAAAAAATTCCTGAAAGATTGACGTTTGATTTAAAAAATCTGCTGACTATTACAAATTGCAACAATAGAAAATTACGAATTGACCTTACTCTATTGTGTTTTCATAAAAAATTACTCTCTTGGAGCAATCAGTCGACTACCTGTACCCACCGAAAGTAAATTTTACATATTACATACCGAAAACACGCCGTTTATTGGTCTTCGTGAAAATATTTTTTCGTTGGCCAGGCTATTAAAACGTTGACGGATCTTCGAGACATATTTTCTCCGTCCAGCGGAACACTTGAAAAAAACTCTTGTCTGTTTTTTGGCTTCGATATTAATATCCAGCATGACTTGGCTTTTCACCATGAAACAAGGCGGACGCTTTCTCTTCAAAAAACCAATATCCGTTCTCTCTCTCTCTCTGTAAGAGAAAAACCCTGACTGAAAGCTACTGAAAGATATCTTCTTGGTGCAGACCCATTTATCCTCCTCATGCTCCTGCCTCAGTAGAATATCCTCACCGACAAAATTTTTCTTCAGAGTGTAATCCTTTATGAAACTAAAGAGGATTACTCTTTACAAGACGATGAGCGTTTAAAGGAATGTTTTAAAAAGACATTCCTTTCAAAACCCCAACCCGTGTCAAACCATCTGGGTTATTGACCCACTCCTCCCACTTAGAAGAGTCAAGTACCCCCTCAAAGTGAAAGTGCTGTGGTTTTATGATCCTAAATTTGCATTCACGTTTAATCACAGCTCGTTCACATCGTTTCCTCGAGAGAGAGAGAAGGCTGGCGAAAGAGTCTTTAAAAATTTATAAACGTGTCTATGTGGTCGTTTGTCACACACGGTGAATTGTTTTAGATTGCCCCAAAATCATCTCGCATGCCTTTTCGTCATGTAGGATACAACCAGTGAAAGTTATCTTTTCACCGCCAGGCCATTTGGCTGAGGCTTTCCTCTGTACAAATGCCCTTTTGCAGTTACATAAAAAAACTATTAAATTGCATTTTTCCCCTCTGTTTGTTATGGAGGTACTTGTCTCCCTTGATCCACCCTCCCAAAGTGATCCCAGATGTGAACAGATCGTTTATAAATCAGGTATAAAAAATAGACCACGACCAGATGCTTCTGCCATGCATCAAGATTTCATCATCAAGCGTTACGTACATAAAACACATTTGCATGAAATACCGACTAGCAGGCCTTTTTAATGCATACAAACACGGATTCCGTTTCATGCATGTAACTTCCTGGAGGCTGCCGTATTTACTCAAATTACAACCTAAACCTACTTTTGTCCCCTTTCAAAGCTCAGTTTTGGAGATTTAAGATGGTTGGTCAAGTATCGGGCAAAATGAAGGAAGCATGGAACGATACTGATGCACGAGCCCCACATCATTTGGCAGTCGATAGCTTGGTAGTACTCCATTAAGCATACAGTTGCCAATATTTACTCGCCTTGTGTACTACCTCTGAACATGAAACGATTTCCCTACAACTAACACGAGAAAACGTCAAACATTAATATGTTATTTGTTTAAACATTTCAAAAAACTATGCAGTTACTAACTCAACTTATGCTAATGGATATTCGGTAACGAGCGGTAGCAACACCTAAATGTGTTGCAAGGATCGAACAATCCTCAAAATTCAAATAAAAGGCGAATGCGTGATTCTCAAAAGTAGCGAAAGGCGTTTTGCAAGAACTTCATGACGCGATCTTATTTAGATTATCTGCAAGACTCGCTAAAACACGACCTTTAAGATGTCCTACACAAAATCTTCATGCCGCAGTACACAAAATTGTCATGATCCAGAAATCCCACACGATGCAACCGATTTTTTGAAACTTGGTAACAGGAATGCTATTGAGCCGACAAACATGTGTACCAAAGCCGACAAACATCCGCAAGTCAAAGCTTTTCTGAAATTTTGTGATAACAGACGGAAGGACAGACAGACACCCAAGACATTTTTATAAAGTAGCTTTCGCTACGTAATAAAAGCAGTGTATAAAATCTGTTGCTTTGGCTGGGTAAAATTATGACCGGTTATGCATATAAATTTTACGGCAGTCCCATGAATTCATTAAGATTTTTTTTATCTTCAGTACATTAACTTGACTATGTAACCATTACAATGAACAAGACATTTTATTAGCCTACATCCACTCCCAAGACAAAAAAAATGCATTAGGCCATGTTATTTGAGCAAATTCAAAACCCCAACAGAACGGCAAATCCTTTCACAACGACAAAACAAAAAATTGCAATGCTGCAGTTGCGCAACAGGACTGGAATGGAGGAGGCAACGGATGTATGACGAAATAAAAAACTCTTGCTATTTATTTTAATGGCACCATTTCTAAATGGAAAAAAGTAAAACACGTATGGAGATACACTACGCCAGATTTAAAACAACTTTTTTTTCTGTCTTGTACTAACACTGTAATAGTTTGGCTCATTTATCTCGATAGGGAATCTAAATTGCTGGCACATATTGCCATACAGCCCGCTTCTTCACAGCAGATGCTCCATTAAAGTTTATCCCAGTCAGTCCGAGACACAAAAAGGTGTCATCTTTTGACTGCAACTTTAGTGCAAAAGGTGACAAAAGAAGTTTTTCCATTTTGTACTCTCAGAATTCATAATAAACCTAACGTAGAAGATAGTCTATGCGTTATCTTACTGTAATTGTTCTTCTTTTTACCCGGTTTATTATCCTTAAAAAACTTTTCTTCTACGAGAAAAATGGAGCTGGGATCGCTTCCTACCACTTAATAGCAAATACTCATAAAAAGTAGCTATCTAGTTAGTAGCTAGCTGGGCAGATGCACAACAATAACGAAGCAAAAAGCCTTTTTTTCGCTTCTGATCCTTTATAATAACAAAAGCATACTAATTATCCATCTAAATCTGAGAAACAAATTTTTTAAATTTTGTTGTAGCTCTAACTTTTACTTTGTATCTTTAGTTGGCTCTGAAGTGCAAATAGCGATCATAAACATGTTAGCACTCGGCCATACAGATTTAGTGGACAAGGCAGACGTGGAATTTCTTTTGTTTTCGACCCTCATCAGATGGGTAATCTTAAAAATTCATGTTTTAAATATTATTTCATTCTGTTCATATGGTAGTCAACTGTGTGGTGTGAGAGGAAGTTGCAATAGGATTCAAGCCGTTTCATATGGATGGCCGTTTTCTCATTCGCTACTTCGTAAAGAGTTTTCGGGATTCTGGCAATTTTTTTCGGGATTTGACTTCCGGTTACCGGGACCAATAAAAGAAATTCCACGTATGGGATAAAGTTGTAAATTAAGAATAAGAATGGTGAGATGCTAATGGATCACCCTGTACAATTTAAGCGCTAATGAGCCATAAAGTCTCATAGTTTTTTTTTTGTAGCAACTTTTTGACAATTTTACACGCTTGCCCTAGTTTTGTCCAGAGACAAAACTTATTTTCCAATTAATTTCCTATAAAAACAATCACGTGCACCAAAATTTTCCCCTATTTTGGCCAATACTCTGTTTTCCTGACGTGTCGACAAAAGTTTCTTCCGCAGAAGCTCTTACTTGTCGAGACTCTTGACGCACACAAAAAAGAAGCTCTCTCAGCATTCTGTACAAATTGAGGACGGGGGGAAGGCTGTTCTGAATTTCATGCGTATGCCGTAGCGAATATAAAGGAAAATCTCATCCATCACCGATTTTCCCCCAGACATGTGACAGTCTGAATGGCCCTGTCACGCCTCAATGGACATTTCAAAGAGCAGAGTCTTAGGTAACTTTCCAATCCAATGCCGTTTTCGATAAACGATCCATGCTGCGGATCAATTTCTCTCAGGAAAGAAAATATTTCGAATTTAACCATGCAAAATACACACCGTAGCTGGTTCTCTTTCCATTCAAAAGTTAAAAGATGAAAAGGAAAAAGTTCAACCATATCAAGATGGACATTCTTAATAGGCTTCTCTTTTTTTGCAACTTCTTTTCCAGGTAAAAAGTTTACAATGAAAATAAAAAGGTACACAAACATGTTTATCATTACTTTGGCAATACTTTCTCCAAGTTGCTCTGAGGAGGTAAAATCTACTTAACATCCTATCCTATTATCGTTACTTTCACATCATAAATTTTACCCGTATCGTGTTCAACTCTCACCGCGGTGATCAGGGCAACTTTACGCGACAGAGAAAGTATCAGTTTTACTTATGCATCAGTTTGTGCCTTTATGCCCCGACAACTTTCTTCTGATTCCTAGTAAACCTGACAATGCAGCCCCTTAATGCTAATCTACTTAATGTCCCCATTAAGAACGACTTTCACTCATTAAAGTCAACAACTTTTTCCACTCAAAAGAAAGTCGCAGTCGCCCTTAAAATGCACACGTTTGTCGTTTACGTCCTTGAAAAGTCAAATAAACTATGAAATTGGTGTTTTTTTTAACGTGATTGACAGGAAAGTGTCGTTTTCAAAAATAGGCAACAGTCAACAGTGATAAAAACGTCAGCAAGATGCTTTGTGAAAGCGAAAAGAAAAAAATGTACAAGTCCTACCGCTTGTAACACTTTCTCTTTGATTTAGTCATGCTTGTTCGATTGTAGGGGGGAGGGAGCTTACGTTTGCATGATATGTAGGTAAGTTCATTGATCAGGATTCTGGATAGACATTTAGACAAGCGTTAGAGAAAGTTCTTGTGAAAAGAGACATCATCAAAGAGAAAAAGGTGTAATATTGAAACAGGTCTTGAGAGATCGTCATATCGTCACGTCAACTTGTTTGCACTTGCACCCAACGGGCTTTCAGATCACATACGTATTTGCACCAAGGATTACTCAGAGTTCGTGACTTTGAGCCTCACCTTAGCATTCTCAGAACTAGCCTGGCACTGGAGACTTTTGATACCACGACAATACTTATTAATCCGCCATCATTGCCAACGCGACAAGGCGGGGCGTGAAACAATTTGCAGCACGCACGGGTGGAGGCAAGAACATACGTAAAGTAGGCATGCAAGTCTTGTTTAATTGCATTTCCGGCGAACTAGTAAGCCCCTTTTGGAAAAGAAAATGTGAGAAGTATTAAAGAATCGTGTGTGCATTCTACAGACGAGAAGGGGCAAATACATAAAAACTGTTGTGTATGGCTATGTCACGTTTTTGCGCTAGAATTTTTGCACAATGAAATGGACTTCTTATTTCAGATACAAGAGAAAATGTGTTTCCTGCATAATAAGCAATTAATATGGCCAGTCTTAATTTCCTACGTGGGCTTCCGTGCAAACGATCATTTATCGATCCTTACTTCTAAAACGAAATACACCGAACACTATCTGTTCTATAGCATATTCAAAAATTAATTCATGCATGCAAAATTCTGAATTTTGACGATAAAGGTTTTTTTTGTAAAAATAAACTTAATGCATCAGCCGGGAATCGAACCCGGGTCGCCCGCGTGGCAGGCGAGCATTCTACCACTGAACCACTGATGCTCCCATGGAAACTTGGATTCAAACTTCAACATTAAATTTAATGATTGATATTTCACAAGGAAGTCTTCCAACGAGTATTTGTGGAAAAGGAACAAAAAGCTATTAAAATTTATGGGGCTTAAAAAATATTTACAGGTGTTGTGGTTCTTGAAGGCATAAATCATAAAACCCCTTTAGCTCAAACTGATGAGCAGAGCGGCGTATAAATAGATCGTTAATTTAACCAGATGTACTGCAGCGATTTTATTAGGGTGGCCCACTAGCATATTGTCAAAGACCGCCTGAGAGAGCAGGCGAGCGCGAGCCGGCCTGTAAGAAAGGCTTGCTATCTCGCTGCTGCGTGTATGCTACGCTCGACTTATGGCTTACGCCACTCTTTACGGAAGTTCAATGGGGAGTATTATCAACAAATGAGGTAAAACCTAATTGCCATAAGTTGATCTCAGTTTTGTATACCTTCAATTTTGATGAACGTTTTGCATTGTGTCGTTATTTGTGACATTGGTATATTTACCTGACACCTTCCCACCTACAAGAGAGCATCAGTGGTTCAGTGGTAGAATGCTCGCCTGCCACGCGGGCGACCCGGGTTCGATTCCCGGCTGATGCAGATTAGTTTTTGCACAAAATCCAAGCATCTAATTAAAGTTTTCCGAAGACAACTCAAGGCCCATTGCTTCCTTTTAAATAAAGAGAGCCCTGTACTTATTTGCTCCCAATTTGCATCGTTTTCAGGACGAGGTCATAAAATTTTATAATTTTTTTCATTTTCTTTATTAAGAAACTCCAGAAAAACTTGTAATGGAAAAAGTTCCCGTTAGAAAGCTGTAAACGACGTGAAAGCGTAACAAAAAAACTTTCCAAAGAATTGTTAATAGTCGTGAGGCGACTCATGATGATGACTCCTCCACAGAACAACTATATCATTATCATTCTGGCAACTATCCCTCGGGAACTATATTCAAAAATCCGGTTCAGTCACCTCTTTATCATTACCAGGTAAAACTCCTTAACATTTCCTTTTACAAAAGAAAAAGATTTAACAACAGCTTTTATTCATTCATGGTTCATTCGCAACAGAAAAAAAACTTTCTCCTTTGAAGGCTTTTATTTAAAAAAATGATTCGGAAATGCAGTCAAGAATAGCTTGGATGCCTCATTACTAACCATGCTCGATAGCAAACTTTTTTTTTCTCTATTTGATGATTTCTCTATTCAAAAATATATAAAGGTGCGTGAGTCGCTCCACTTTTTTTCTCTCAAACAAACTTGCCAAGTATGACAATAGAAGGAAACAAATTGGTTATGCTTACCATCGCAGAGGATCATTACGACGGGCGTAAGATGAAACTGATCGTGATGTAGTTTTGCTCATGCACATTAGTTCGCATCGCATGTTTTCCTCCAAAAAAATTGTCGGCGGGTTTTCTCCTTAAGCTTTCAAATATTTTTTTTCTCTTAATTGGGAAAGAAGTAGATTAGACTTGGGCTGTGATGGTTGCCGTTACAGTTTAGCATCTGTCGATTGCCACTCCGTTTATGGCAGACTCTGAGCGAATTACTTCGGTCTGGTTGTTGGATGGCTGGCTGGAAAAGAAAAAAAAACGGTTTGAAAACATTATTCCGATGAACATTACGAAAATAATGATTGTGACCATGAGGAGTTTCCGTTTTGGATCAACGCTTAGCCATCCAGAGTCAGTTTTCTTTCAAGAAAAAATAAAAATAAAACCTGAGAAGAAGTTACTCTAAATGACGGTTTGGAATGGATTTACTCTTGAATAAAAATGGATGCTATTAGGGCCCTAATTGAGTTTAACTTTCATTATCCAGTCCAATTATTTCCTCTCTGGGCGTAAAATGTACCCAAAAACTAACAAAAGTCTGGGAATCATTTTATAAACTTGTGGATTTCATCAGGAATCTTCAAATGACCTTGTCGGGAAATGAGATTTTTTTTGCCAAATACGGCATTAAAAACGAGCCTGCTGCCCCCCTCCTTCAAAGACGGACAGCAAATCCATCTTGTCAGATTTTGTTCCCCAGTTGCACTGACATGGCCAAGTTTATATCAATTGTCAATTGTTTAATAATTTCAGATTAACCAATATTTTGGTGTCATTTTTACCTTTGTATGAAGTGTGTGTGTGAAGTGCAACTCCACGTTTAGAGTCATATTAAAAATTGTTTTACCTTGTGTATTAAGGCAAAAATACATCAAACTAAAGAAAAACAAAATCTCTTTCGAATACGCAGTGATAACAGTGCAGAAATATATTGATTAAGAATTAAAAAGCAATTAAATAAGCTTGACCATACTACATTAAGATAAAAACAGTGATCAAATTTGCATAATGCATCATTTGCAACGTACACCACCACCTACCAGTACTAGCAGCACAAGCTCTCACTCAAAATCTACAAATATGGAAACTAACGGAGTAAGCACCTCAAAACCTATAGAATCATTTGCGGATATGGCAAAGTACTTTGAAGACAATTTAAAGAAGTGCTAGATGCGACCACAGGCATACAGAATGGTATTGATACTATTAATGG
>VICI01004328.1:0-11192 GCA_019593645.1 Akabosia matsudoensis
CCAACAATTCGCTTTTTTTTTCGTTTTGCATGAAACCTCCAAACGGATAACCACTTCCAAAGAGCAGATAATATTTTTGTTATAAAAGCAGGGTGACGTCTTCGTGATCCATCTGTCAGTTTACAGATAGAGACCAATAATGTCCACTTGAGAGCTCACACAGTTTTGTCCTCACGAACGCAGCAAACAAAATTAGCGTTGAAAAAAAAACAAGTTGATTTATGATGATTGTAATTTTCAGTTGACGCTAGTCCAATTGTTAATGATGGTTTTAACGATTTTTAAAAAGGCTGATAAACCACTACACTTCTGCTTTTTTTTAATAGCTCACTAATAAACGTGTCAGGTAGATTTTGACCATAACTTTTTCGTTATGCAACACTAAATGAGCAAAAATCCTTGTAAAGCTCTGCGCTCACGTCCTCAAGCGCTTGTTGGAATCCTCACTCATTAAATAATATCATATATTTTTGTTTCATATGCAATTTGCATAGAGTCTATTAATAGTGAAATGTCAGCCAGTCGTTAAAAAAAATCTGTCAACACCTCCCGTCTTTTTATAATAACCGCTAGGTCCTGATAATCACAAAGTAATTAACAAATTACAGGCACAAAATTTAATACCATTCAGTTTGGGATTGAGTAACAGAGAAAAATAGTCATCACTTCTTTTTACAATACTTATAGCTTCAAACAAATAAAAGTTAATTGCAATTGCGTTTATGGATCTTTCTTGCATGCATGTCTGGTTTGATAGCAACGGTGTGATGAATAGATATATTCCTTTCTTTTTTCCAAGTCTTTGTCCAAATATAGCCACACGGCTGCGGCTGGTTTTAGCTTGTACTAAAAATTTTCTTGTTGAAAAAGGCACGTCTTGTTGAACTTTCACCCGTTGATATAGCCAGTAATTACTTGAGCTGCATTTAAGACTTGAATGGACTTAATCTTGAAAAAAGTAGCTCACTCTATATGACTCATAGATATAGTTTTGCATACCTTGTGCATAATAATATTACTCACAAAGTATTTGTTTGGTAAAAGTTATGTAACTTCAACTAGAGAGCTGTAGTTTTTTTTTGTCCAGCACACACTACCGGCCTTGTATACACAAACAAAAAGTCCGTAAAAATATTTACGCCCAACGGTTCCATAAAATTGACAGCCCAGCACGGACCATGTAATTTTTGCGTGAACCTGCTATTCAAACAAGATAAACTGAATGTAAACTACTTTCAGGTTTTAATCGGTTTTTCTTTCCTTAGATCAGCACAAAAGTATAATTGCATTATTGCCTGTATATCCGGAACAAGTACTGTTTCATGAAACTCACAACTGCTTCGCTGAACTAGCAATTGAGCTACTTTGCAAACTTGGTTTTTAGCTCATTAGCCTTGGACAGAAAAAAAACACAATTCCTCTTGTGCACTAACTGTTGACAAAAATATTGTTCTGACCAACTAGTAAAAAGGCACAAATGCACCGAGTTACCTGTCTGTATCCACAACAAAAACTGTTTCACACGAGAAAAATAAAACACAGACTGCGGCTACGAAACACTGCGGCTCACAGAGAGTTGACGTTTCTTCCTTTTGCTGTTTCCTCTGAGAAGGAAGACGAAGAAAAAAAAAAAGATTGTATATGGTAAGTACTTTGCTAATGTAGCCGAGGTACTTATTAAGCAGCTTTCACAGGAAAAATCTAAAAAGGGTTAGGTTTTTACCCACCTTTCCTGTTCTTGTGAAATATTACACTGGTGTGAATGCCCACGGGAGTAGCACAACCTGGCAAGGAGTAAAACGAAAAATGCAACGTTTGTGAAAGAAAATGGGAACGCATGTTAACGCGTACGACGAAGCTCTATAACTGACTCAACTAGCAAAGGAATAAAAACTTAACCAAACAGTCGCGCTGATGATGATCAGTTCACCAAGCACTGCTAGCAGTTAGCTGTAACGACAGCTCAAAACGGACACAATACTACTACCACCCAATACAGAGTATTTTTTTTCATGAGTAATAACATTATCAAGAAAGGAGCAACACACTAGCATATAAAAATCTAATCTGACAATAGATATCAGTTGAGTTTTTTTTTTCTAGTAAAATCCATTTGTAATATACACAAAATGCATAAAAAGATTTTTTTTCTGTACAGGTATGAAGTGGAAGAATCAAACAATCATGGAAAGGTATTCTATTTCATATATAAACATGGATTGTGTCAGTCCCCACACACGGTATACTGGTGATGATCACGTCGGTTACTCGCTCACATACGATGCTCATGATTCTTGTCTATGCTTCTTTGAATGCTCATTGTCAGATTGAAATCCGACCAGGGATGAAAAGGAAGAGGGCCTGTGATTTTATTTTGCGTTATGTAAGTTTAAGATACTGAATGAGGATTTTTGATGCTCACTTTTATTGTTGAACATTAAGCAAGAAGCAGGGTTTGTATGTTGTATACTGCTAAGAATCAAGCAAACAAAGGCTGACGATCTTTGTAATGTTAAGCAGAAAATTGTATAGGTAAAGAGGATAGGGCTATGAGAGTGATGATAAAAGTTTAAGTTTGGTATTCCTTTTCAGGTGGCGGTATAAAAGCTAACAGAGGTTTTGTTATGTTAAAGTTTATGGGTAATAGGACGTATTAGGAAGATACATACAAAGTATGGAGGCGTATAACCTGTTGAGATATGTAGTAGAAATGGAATTGCCAGTGTTGTTCTATAGTGGTAACTATGTATTGAAATACATAAAGGCTTATTTGGCAGTTTATGCAGAGATAGTGCTCAGGATACAAATGAAATGAAAATGAGTTTACTTTTTGGTTGCGTGATGTCAAACAGCTTTTTGTATTGTATTTCATTCGGACGAGGATGATTTAGTAAACACGCTGCATTGCATGGAATTAATAAATAAAAATAAAAGTTAAGAGCTGTGAATGCGATATTTATGGAAAGACCAAAAGGTATATGAAATCATCCCTCTTCAAGTCTTAGCTTCCAGAATGAGAAAAAAAATTGTTTGAAAATTCAATGATGACGGAATTCCAGAGATGACTCATGCTATGCTACAGTCATTATCTGTTTTTTCATGCTAATGTAATAAAGTACAATCTATAATACCTACTTTGTAATTGTTCTAAAAAATCAATACACCATTAATTTTGAAAAAATAGATAGTTAAAATGCAACAACACTAGTCACCAGTTCCTACCCGTAAAAAATTGTTCGCAAGCACAACATTGAACATAATGACGTCTTGTGTCTTGTTGGAATGTTACGGAGGAGAAAATGGCATTTTTAAGATGTAAGACGTTTCCGGTCGGAAATATTTTTGAAGTGCAATGTAGTAAAAAATCAGAATTGCATAAAAACAGTCAACACTACGGCGAAGGCGCATAAAAACTTTCAATAGCGAGTCAGCGTGTGTCATGTCATAAGCAAGTATGTCAATGTCCTTGTGCATAAAATAATTAATATATTCATCAGTTTAAACACTAAACCCCAAGATGCGTAGAAAAACAAAAAGAATATATTTATTCCTTAAAATTGTGAACATCATGTCATAATTAAGCAAGCATGTCAATGTCCTTGTGCATAAAATAATTAATATATTCATCAGTTTAAACACTAAACCCCAAGATGCGTAGAAAAACAAAAAGAATATATTTATTCCTTAAAATTGTAAACCAAATGAACAAATTGAGTGAATGAACAGAGTCATGTTGGGCTTCACTTCACTATAGTTAGCAAAGGGATAGTGATAGTGGATAGCGATAGCCATGCATGCATGCATGTGTCAAAATGTGAGCATGCGATATTTAGGGTTGGGGAAGCTGAACATCAGGTCTGAACACGACGGCGAGAACCAAATTCTCAACCGCCAAACTTTTTGTAAACAGAGAAAACAGTCAAAAAAGAAAAAGTGTTTGTCCAATATCCATGCATGCACTGCATGTTGGTCTCCGGTTGTGAACGGATCTGTAGACTGTAAGTAAGCTGCATTGAACGAGTTCCAGGATTGATCTCATGGAAATCGGAAGTGATTTTAATTGGAACAAGAAAAAAAAATTGTAGCTAAACAACAGTTTTGTTTGTGTTACGTTGAGATAACTTTTGACTGAAGATTGACGAGAGGGGGCATGCATACTTGTGAATGTTTGTTGTAAATTCGTGTACGCGGTTTTCGGTTTTGGGGACAACTGCCCGAAGTGGTAATTTGGAATCTTACTTTTTTCGATTATTCACTGGAAAACATGGCGTCAGGATCTCCGTCAAGGATGGATAGTGGCATGGAAGATTCATTCAGTCTTGTGGCTGGAGACTTCACCGATGCTGAGAAGGAATATCTGAGGAGGAAGGGCTTGATCTACGAGAACTCAAATGACGAAACGTTGGACATTTCCACGTAAGAGTTGACGTACAATAATTGATTGTCCTCGTGTCTATTTTATTTTAATCTGACAACTGACTGAACAATGTCAATGTTTTATGTCATTTTAGAGACGTGGGCAGCTTAAATTCCAGCAGTGTCAGTCGATCGAACGTGGATTCTCTTTTGATTTTTGAGGAGAACGAGAAACTCTACGCTAATCTGGTGGCCAATTATAGCTCAAACACTTCCAGGGCATCACCAAGAAGCTCCGGTAAATCGCCTGAAGTTCAGCGATTTGGGAAGAACAAACTTCGGGACTCTGCATTTTCTCCAGGATTTTCTCGATCTTTAAATGAGGAGGAAGATGATAAAGAGAACACGTTCAAAGGACCGATGGGAATCCAGCGGCGTCTCACTTTCCAAGATGATGATTTGGACCGAGTTCGAGAGCCACTCGAGGAAATCAAAGGACTATCAGAGCCTTGCAACGAATTGGAAACTAAATTTGAGAAATCTCCTGCTTCTACTCCGCGAACTTCATCTCCTCATCTCAGCGAAGATGACGTGTGCATGGTGCCATGTACTCAGGATGTTAATGATTCCATCATCTCAAATGGCGGAAGTGATCAAGTCGAGGTGATTCCCTGTACTCAAGCTGTGAACGATTCGATTGGTTCAAAATGTGCGTCTGACGATATTGACATAATACCGTGCACACAGGAAGTAAATGTTTTGGAATCCTCAAGCATCGATTCAGAGGAAGTAAATGTGGTGCCATGCACTCAGGCTGCCAATGTCAGTGTCCACAATTTGAATGAAACTTACACCTCTGATATCCTGGAAGAAAGTCTTGCTGAAGAGGATGAAGAGTTAGTTCCATGCACTCAAGAGCCTTCAATGACAAACGAACCTGAGGATGAAGAAGAGGAAGGGTTGTTTGACGTTAGTAGCATTCCCTGCAGCCAAGAGCAATTTGATGGAAGTAGTGTTCCATGCAGCCAAGCCTCCCAGGACGCGAGCAACCTCTATAGCCAGCTGTCTGGAGAGTAAGTTATTTTACAGAATTCAAGGATAATCGTTAGTTCTTATCACAAACTTTGTAATTTGGTGTTAATTTGTAGAAGTACGAAGGATGAGTTGAATGACACAATTGCTGTAATGGAGCGTCTCCTTAAACTGGCGGATGAGCAGGAAGAAAAGGAAAAACAAGAATTTGAAGCGAACCGGGCGAAAGAACAAGAGTCAGTTTTGTCTCCAAGTGCAAATACTCAAGTCCAAGCTACTCCTGCTAACGATGCAATGACTGAGCCAGAGATGCCAAAGGAGGAGGAAACTTTTTTCAAAACGCCATTGAAACATGAACGCGTACGTTTGTTGAAGAATAAGAAGGTTGCCTCCCCGAGTCCCCCCCGTCAATATGCCAAAACGTTGCTGGAACAACGAAGCACTCTTAAAGTTCTTCCGAAGTCTCAAGCAGAGAAAAAAGTGGCGGCAACATCTTCATCACCATTGAAGACTAGTACCCCAAACCGAGCCCCAGTTACTCCGGCAGCAGTTCCTAGAAAGAATCACACTCCCGGTCGAAGTGGCATGCTGAAAACTCCAGTATCCGCCAAGGTCGATTCTGGATTGAAGGGTGGATTTCCTATTGGTCTGTCCCCAGTGGCGAAGTATATTTATGACAAGCCAGCACCATCCAAGTTTGTCAGAACACACACAACAACCGTCAGCTCCGTGGTCAACAGTTCTGCTTCGCGAATACCATTACCTCCATCTGCTTCACGAGGCTCGCTAATTCCAACAAAGAAAGCAACGCAAACTCCATGTTCGGCTTCCAAGGAACCGAAACACAGTGTCCTTAGAACGTCCACTTATTTCAACCTGACTGCCACTCCTCCGCAAATTGTTGCCAATGAGAAGAATATGTCTGAGAAAAAGCAATTCAAGCCTATGCAATACAATGGACCATCCAAGGTGAAAACACTCAGTGGAAAGGTCGAGTCTCCAAGAGAGAATGATTTCGTTGCTCACAGGCATACTGGTAAGACCTCCAATTAATTTTAAAATATTACAGTTGTCTCTGTCAGCAATTGATTCTAAATGCTCTTTTATCTTTAGGTCTGAGGGATGAGTCTGGAAACGCTTCGTTCATCCAGAACACTATGGTTCAAAAACGTACAATTCCCCAGTCCAGGCTTGCCACACCAAAAAGTTATATCAAAAACAATAAGTTTTAGGTCTTAATTATTTGTAATTGTACCAGTGACTATATAGTTGTAATCATTATTTTTATTTTAAATAGGTAAAGTAAAGATCGTGATCTTGAAGAGAGTAGTGAAATCAAGTTAGAGGAATCTGAATCTAGACCGCTTTCTTGCGAGAGAACTTACACGCTTCAGTAGTGCCTGTTACCCTCTTCACACCTTTCAAGGAATCTTCTGAAAATCTTCATTCTCTTTTTTTCCTTTTATCTTTACGACTCCTCGGTATTCTCGATTAATTATAACCTACCTTTCTTTTGTACAGCTTTATCCAATGAGTAACCTTTCATTTCACACTTTATGCTTTAGTTTCCGCCGTGTCCTTTGGGATTACGATTGAGATGAACGTTTAGCGTTGAATTTATGATCTAATGTTTACCGAAATTAGTATGTAGTACTGTAGAAGTAGATTTTACATTTCATAATAGTCTCTTGACTGAGTTTCAAACTGTAGAATGTCGAAATATTTGCCTGTAAGAAACTGTATATGAGAGAATAAAATTTACTTATTGTGACCGTTATGTTTAAAATGTGTTGAATACATACTAGTAGTTACTTCCCGTATCATCAACAACTAGCGGGGTCTCATTTCGTCCGTACCTGTCCAGCCAGTCGAGTCTGCCCTTGTAGTCCTGGAGATGTAGTTAAAGACATTTTCCTCTTATTTGAGGATTCAGTTTGGGTTTGGCGCATTTAGTCATCATTTATTTAGTCCATGACTCAGCAACATAGTTAGTATCTGCACGTAAATGTTTCCAGTACAGTGTGTGTATTTGAGCTTTAGAGTTTCATTTAATTAGAATGCCTAAATCTAAGGGCCCAAGGTCAAACGTCAGGTTGAAGCCATCGAAGAAGCGGAACAGTACTGTATATGGTAGGAAAAAGTATTCCCTGAACGATGACGACCCATTCCATAGCGTCAATATCTACGATTTGCTCATACTTCGCCATGAAAAAGAAAAGAGTCCTGAGCTAATCAATACTTTGAAGCTGTTCCAAGGAGAATCACCTGAAATTATCGACTATGAAATGAAAGAATTTGTAAGATTATCCCAAATCGAACTTCTAAAACAATCATGGCGCGGTGATCCATTTATCAGCTCGTTGCTTTATATATTTATAGATAAAAAATGAGTCGGGCGCAGAGCAAGTAATATTCCTCCGAATGTACGGCAGCATCAGTGAAGATTTTGAAATAATAGTTCACGACTCGTCCAAACCCATCCTTCAGAGCAATGTAAAAAACGCATTCTTACTGCTACTTCCTAACATGTACAAAATGTCATTCATCTCCAATCCGCAGAAAAGATTTTACGGAATGGCCGAAGCGGTTTACAAAAGACTCCCAGTTTTGCTTGAGAAAGGTTATACAGGATCTTGGAGGACGTTGTTTCGCACACAACCAGAGTATATGATACTTATACCAGTGACAGTCCTGGATGGAAACCTTGCCATCGTTGTAGGTACAGCCGTACTCGCATTCTTCGAACCACTTCCTCCCTCGCTTGAGAGTGAATATACTTGGAACAACTTACTTGATTATCTTTAGTAATTAAGTTTTATTTTTAACCGTAATACTTTGAAATCTAATTTATACGTGTAAAGTGTAAACCTGCAAATGACACATGGAAAAATATCTAACCAGCTTGACATTGCCGTTACTAATCAACTCGATAAAAGCAGTAGAAGTGGAAGGTAGCTGTAAACGCTTACTTGCTACATTTGACGCCTTGTCAAGAATGGAACGAGATATTCGTAAGAGCTCGTATAACATGAAACCGAAGGGAAAGTTTTAAACAGAATTTTATTATTCTTTGGCAGTCGACATGAATAACTGCATTAAAGAAATGGCCTACGAGTTGTCAACTTTGTTGCAAGCGAGTAATGTTCAAGTTTTAATTGTCCAGCAAGAGTTAGTCGATGAAAAGAGATTTCATAGAAGCTGTCACATTGGAAAATCGCAAGTCCGTGCTGACTGCCCGGATATGTCTGTAAGTGTGGGGTTGGGTTGGGACTATTTAACATGCAAATTGAGTTGTGACTTAAGATGGACACTAATTTAACGTTTAATTTGACACATGTGTGGCTTAGGTTCATGAGAATGAGGACATAAAGGTAGACACCAACTCTTGTGTTGGTTTAGTTGCTATAACGGGAAAGGCTCTAAGGGCGAACCAACCTGCAGACCTACTTCAGTATGGTCTCAAGTCGATGCCATTGCATGCAGTCGGAGGTTGCCTTGTTGAGTGAGTCCGCAATCTGTAATACATACCTTGCGCATTACCAGAGAGCGCACGAGTTTTATCTTTTTAGTAACTTACTGGTCGTTCCCATATCTGACCACTCTGGAGATGCCCCGGTTGTTGTCGAGTTGTCCAGTAAAGAGGGGGGATTCACTTATCGGGATGAAGAGCAAAGTTTAATGTTTGCCAAAAGGGCTGCTGCTATTCTTTCCTCGTCAGTTTTGTTGGATTATAAAAAGAAAGCGATTAGGCGACATGGCATAAGGAATGAAGTTTTAGCTAACATTGGCAAGTATTCGGATGCGTAATAGATTTTTAAAACATAATCACTCAGGATATCAGTATTAAAAAACTCGTAAATTATATCTATAGGCGAAGTAAGCTACTTCAAGGTAAAGCAAATGCTTGACATGAAATTCGACTATTCCAAGAAATTCCGGAAGAAGCTAATGGACTTTAGGTTTACAATGAGGATATTTCCGGACCATCAGTCTCCTGGAGTGGTTCTTTACATGTTTATCGATTTAGGATTTGTTGAGCGATGGAATATGAGACGGTCAACATTAATCCGATTTATTTTGAGCATGCAGCTTGGATACCGAGATATTCCATACCACAACTGGAAGGTGATGCGCAATAACTATTATGAAATATAATCCTCACTAACAATAATCCTCTTCGTTCTTTCTTTCTTTCATAGCATGCCTGCTGTGTTACGCATTTTTGTTACCTTATGCTTAAAAAAATTGAACTTGTCAAAATGGGCTATTTGACGTACGTAAGAATTTTTATGTGACACGTACGAAATGATTTTTTAGCAGGCTGTGGTTAGGTTTTAAATCATTTTTTAGTGATCTGGAGGCTTTGACAATGTTTATATCATGCTTAGCCCATGACATTGACCACCGCGGTCGCAACAACCACTTCAACCTGTGTACGAAATCTGAACTGTACCATCTCTACAAACAAGAGGACTCAATTATGGAGAGGCACCATATTGCAGTAACCCTGAGTGTTCTCAACTCTGAAGATTGTAATATTTTGGAAGCACTTACGGACGAAGAGTACAGGGAGTTTTTGGAGCTAATCCAATGGAACATTTTAGGTAACTTGTAAAAAAAAAAGAACGCGAAAATCTGTGTAACAAAACGATTACTTTATTGATCTGCTTTTAGCTACGGACTTGGCCAAATATATGCACAACAGATTTGAGTATTTTTATACTCTCAGCCACTTTGATGCTTCCAACAAACAAAACAGAAAACATTTATCATCTATTATTATGACCTGTGCGGATCTTTCGGACAATACGAAGACATGGGATGCCAATTTACCCACTGTTGTACGCAAACAGAAACTAGTGAAAGTTTTTTTTAATGGACGTGTATAAGTTATTCATGGTTGTCAAGTACTATTGGGCTACATAAGTTATTCATCTTGCAGAAAAGTATATTCCACGAGTTCTTTGCTCAAGGGGATGACGAAATCGCGTTAGGGCTGAAACCGGTAAAAGTCATCTACTCAGCGTATTCAGAAGACAGACAGATATAAATTGAATGCGTTCCATTTTCAGATGGAGATGATGGATAGAAGACTCGCTTACAAGATTCCTGACATTGAGATCCAGTTTATTCACCATGTTGTTCGGCCTGTGTATCAGTAAGTTATGACATGACAGTGGAGACACTTTTTGCATAAGAAGTGAAAGTTTTTTCTTTGGTAGCAACAAAAAAAAATTTTTTTGTGATATGCTGACAGTGCACTTGCGGACTTGCTCCCACAAACGAAAATCTGTCTAACTACGCTGGAGTATTTTGAAGATTTGTGGCTTGTGTCCACCCACGTTTTTGATGCAAATATTGGACAAGTTGACGATCCCCTAACAATCCTTGACATGAAGGAAATGAAAGAAGAAAGCCTACGAAAACGGGGAGCTCCGCAACTTCAAAGTCTGTTAGAAAAGCATGGCATTGCAACCTTAAGTATTGCCCATGTTGGCATCAAGGCAGCAGCACACACGTCGATAAGCTCGATGGACTTAGAGATGCACTCAGCAGCTCCAAGGATAGTGGAACCAGGCGATCCTTCAGATACTCATAGGGTAATTATGAAGAACAAAAGAAAAAGAAGCTCGGCTCAGATACCACTTCCAATTTTGCACGAGAAGCTCTCCTGTTTTGAAATGACACGGAATTGGCTGTGCTGCTACTTGTGCAAACATCGTGGCCTGGTTATCGCTCGGGCAGTAAGAAAATTCCAGCTTGAAGAGGAGTTTCTTGAAGAGAGGGCTATTGAGCATGAAGAG
>VICI01004329.1:0-11189 GCA_019593645.1 Akabosia matsudoensis
AAAAGCGCTGAAATACAAAAATGATACAAAACTCGTTTCATACATGCATCAAATCCTAATCTCAAATCACACCCATGACGAGTCTACTAATCACCTTATAAAGCAAGTTGCTAATTTCAGCCATGTTGTTATGTGTCAGTAACACATTTTCCCTACAAGATAAATATATCCTTTTATTGGATTTCCACTAACATATATGTGCACTTTCAACTTTTTACGTTGTCATTTCCTGAATTTGATTTTGTTTACTTATATTCCATAACATGGCTATGTTTTTGCTTGTCAATTATTACTTAAACATGTACTAGCACAGCAACGCATCATACTGAATGCATATAGGTTTACTTTCGTAGCATTTGTTGTTTTGTATAAATGTATATACATTTTTTACTGTATATAAATGTGCCTTTCACTACTACTACTTTTACTCACCACAGGTTTGTGTGCTAATGTGCAATGTAAATTTGGAGCACGATGTGAAGGCGGTATGTGTATTTGTCCTACGGAATGTCCTTTGAGTAGAGAGCCCGTCTGTGGCTCCAATTTAATCACTTACACGAATGAATGCGAGCTTCAGAAAGCTGCTTGCACCACTTTTCGCCACCCGCTCACTGTCCACTTCTACGGCGACTGTAAAGAAGGAATTTCCACTGCCCTCGGTATGACTTGCACTGAAAGAATATAATGTAACTATTTTTCAAGGCCTGCACCATATTTTTAAGCTTCAAAATACTAACCAATGTTACCGAGCTGTATTTATGGCCTTACTATTTACTTTTTTCTTTCACTATAGTACAAAGGAGACAATTATTTTGATACTCCAAAATTGATCGAATGAAATATCTCAATTTGAAAAGTAGTATATGCTTTGTAATCTCGAAATCTTTTTACACAAAAGCCTTTTACTTATCTTACTTACATTCTTTCGGAATGAACGAAAATCATGATGGAAAGCTGTTTTTTGGAGAAGAAATGCTGTATATTTTCTCAGTAGTCAATAGGACCCCTTTAATGATATAAAGTCTCTATCTGTAGCAACTCAGACTTTGTCGATAAAAAATGCTTTGCTTTTAGTAATACTTTTATAAAACTGTGTGGTTCTGTGGAGCTTGCCAACATATAAAAATATAATGGACTTTCTTTGCTATTATTGGAATGTTGTAGTGCGTACAAGGCAGCTTTAGTCGACGACCGGAAAAGTGAATGTATTTCTAATTGAATAGAATGCGTCTCTGGAATTGATTCTTCAGAAAAACATTTTCATTCTGATTGCCTTTATTCGTAGTTTTCCTGGTTTTTGTTTGCCGTTTATTGCACTTGTGATGTGATTTTGGCACGAGATTGATCGTGGCCATCAATTCACGTTTTGCTCGAAGTCGTGACAGTAATTCTATGCTAGCTGCCAAGCCTCTAGTTACTTACCAAGCAGTGTAGGAGGCTATTGATGTTTGATTAAGATATTTAATAAATATTTTTTATAGTTCGAATACTATATTTTTTCTACATACTTGAGAGTATTGTGCACATAGTTTTATCTTTGTTTTTTGTATTCACCATGAGATTTTTACTCCATTTATACAAGAAGGTGAAACAGTTGAACGCATTTCGCTTCCCACCATGGGAATGAATAAACCTTTAAACTGCAACTTTGGTTCCTACGATAGCCAATATTATCTTCATGATGTTACGCTTGAGTGGAAATCAGTACCGTTATGCTTTCACTTTTCGACCGTCTTAAGTGTCTATTACGGCTTTCCTTTATGTATTAAATTATAAATCTCCTAATTGCACATCCTTGCATTGCTTTTTTAAAATCTTATTTAACAATAGCAAAGTGTCCGTTCATGTAATTTTAAGTAAGTTTTCCATACGTTACTAAAAAATATTGCCTGTGCAAACATTTTTCTATACTCATGAAATAATCGGTAGTCAAATATATTCTCCTAATTCTGTCACCCAGCCTTTTTTTGCAAGATGAAGTTTTTAAAGTTGTGCCACCAAGCTTGACAATGCTTTTGGGGAAAAACCTTTTCATTAGGTGGCGGAAGCACATCCATTAGTACAAGTGGGGTTAGTGGCGGGGGAATACATGGATTCCCAGGAAGTGGGAACACAGCTGTGGGAATGAAGACAGAACTTTCTCCTCCGTCAAGTCCAAATATTGCAACTCAGTTTGAAAATGGGTTTCAAACTCCTTCCATTTCTTTTCCATCAACTCATCAAAAGCCAAAGATGTGTGAAGCTATTCGCTGTGAATACGGAGCCATTTGCGAATTGGGAGAAGATACTTTTCCAAGATGCACATGTCAATTTAATTGTACGTTTGCTCCTGGGCATCCTGTATGTGCGTCAGATCTGAAGTTGTACCCTACGGAATGTGAGATGAGGAAAGAGGCATGTCATAGGCAAACAGAGCTTCGACCAAGGCCAATGGAACTGTGTGAAGGTAATAGTTATATCTGCTGACAAAAAGAAGAGGACTGCTTTGCCGGTCTGTGAGAATAACCAAGACGACAGACGATAGAACAAACGTTTTTAAAACATCTTCCTTTACATTAATAGAGGTAGAAGTTCGCCCTTGCCATGGCGATGAACCCGTGCGAAATGCTGGAACTGGAGAGGACCTGTATTGTGGAAACGGACCTGCCCGATCTAACTGCCCTACTGGAAGCTACTGCCATCGAACTCAAACATTTGCCAAATGCTGCAAAAAACGTAAGATGCGAGCATCAAATTTTTTAAGTTACCTACTATGAAAATACTTAAAACTTTACGAGACATTGTTAAAGAAACCACTAAAATTAGTCCAAGTCGCCTGACACGGTCTCCCCTGAAGTAATGCGAAATCATGATGTTAAAAGACAAAAACCAGCAACAAACCCAAGATTGGCACATTTTGTCTTGATTTTAAGATTCCAATAAAATAGCTAATCATTCACGTCTCATTCAGCACCCTTTGTTTCGTGTCACAATGAGAAAGGAAATGAAGACTTGAAAATTGTTCGATAATTCGCCCGAAACTCCGTTATTTCCTCTAGCTTTCGTTAACAGCTTTCGTCTCACTGGGATTATTAACTTTCTCTCATAATCGTCAGTCGCAAAAAATTGTTTTACAGGGTACATTACATACATACGTACTACCATATTATCATGCCGTGCGAATGCTGAATACTTTTCTCATGTTTATTATTTTCTTTATTACTTAGTGTTTCTTGTGTACCATAACAATGACTGCCATTATCGTGTATTATTGCACTGGCGTGGTACGTTGGGAAAAACGTAATTTTGAGATCGTTACAGTTTCCTCTGCTTTTCGTAACTTCAATGACAACCTTCCCAAAGAGAGTGACCTCGTTCAAGTTAGAGGATATTGCTTGTTCTTTCTGTGTAACAACCCACCACAACCAACAACTCAAGTACGAAACATAATATAGGTCACCCTCATGAATACAAACGTAACTTTTAAAGAGTCCCACTCGCTGCACCCACGACATATTATAATTTTATATTCCTTTTTCTTGTTTCCTTCCAACGAAACGCCATTTGTTTATTTCGTAATTACTGCGAAACTCGACTATCAAACTGCTTTAGCTACGACTTGGTAAAATTTGAACCCTACGCGTTTCCACCATAGTTTCCATTTTCCTCTTCATAATTATATGAGGTTTCGGCGAAAGTGCTCTTAGTTTCTACTGCGCGCCATAAATGTTATGAATAACTTTCCCTACTACTTTCTCTTACTAATGACACAAATGAGAAGAAAGCTAAAATTGTAAGTGATACGATGCCATCCCATCTTGTCTCAGCTATTCCATTGCAATAATGGAGTGTAACCCATTTAATCTCACAAAACTGCCGTTTACTACTACTCATTTCCTTTATTTAGTTTCCCCAACGGTTCGACATTTCTTCTGATAACATTTATAGTGATAAATTCCCATTTAAAACATGGCAAATAAGACTTAACATAATTTATAAGCGCTCACATTTGTACTTTATTTATTTGCAAAGAAATGTAGCATTTCTCCTCATATCCGCGAAATTCTGATTGTGTCTACTTCATTGAACATTTAGTTTATGTTTATGATTGTATGTGAATTTTCAGTTCATAGTTCCCCTGGGACAATATTTTGCTTCATGTAAAGTCTGGAGCATATTTTTGTTGGTTGTAGATAAGATCAATTGAGGTGGTCACCGTCTCCCATAGGATGATAGTTGCTTGTTTTGTCCTTTTGACGTTTCCCATCGTAAAGAAGTTCACTATCAGCTTTTTTGTCTCTAACTTCCAGTTCTCCGATAGATAAATCGGTCGAATATCTTACATCTAATACTTTCTCCGGAGAGGATTCTACCTCATGTCGTGTGCCAGTTTCGTTCGCCGTCGTGTTTCCTTCGTGTGCATTTATACCTTCATCCTCATTTCCACTTGACAGAATCATTGCCTCTTCCAAATGCTTTAAAAACTTCGGGGCCATGAATAGTCCGCCAAAATCCCCGTTACCATTGTTCGCATCACGAAGTTCCTTTTCCTTTTGGTAATGCTCGTCTTTTTGTTGCTGAAGTGTTTTTGTTTTGATTTTTTGGTATGCAATACCGGGAGTGGGTTGATCTCTCATCATTTCGTTATATGAGAACGATGGCATTTTACTCGGATGGCCGTGTCGTTGTGCGAACTCTTTCTTGTCAATTTTTTCTCGGCCCATGGTTCGTTTCTCCTGACTTTGTTGGAGGTTTTGACCCAATTTTCCCTTTACGTAGTCGTCAGAAGGCGAAACATTTCTATCGGTAGCTGTTTCTTCACTCCTACCTCGACCTATTAAGTTAGGTACACCGGCGAGATCAAATAAGAGCGTGGGATGAATTTCCTTTAGTTGCGGGACGAGTCGTTTGATCTCTTTATTGAAATCAGGATGAACTTTAGCCAACGGCGTATCGTAAACTTTCAGGATCCGCAGCTCACCACAATGCTTTAGACTTCCAAACACATCAGACGATGTAATAGGATTGGAACTCAAATCCACGTAGCATAGCTTACGTAGAAAGGCCAGTTGTGTGGGAATCTGAATTTTGTTTTTACGAGCAATCAAAGTCCTCAGATTCGGTATACCAAAAACCCCATCGAGACTCCTTAAGCCGCAGTCGCAGATTGATAGAGTTATCAGTGATTGCAAACTACTTCCTAAGTCTCTCAAAAATCGTAGTTCACTCCCATCCAGCACCAAGTGTGTCAAGAACGCCTGACGGGCTAGAATCTGGTGCAGGAAAAGTTGATGCGGCCAAATAGGGTCTTTATATTTCAGTTCAAGGGACTCTGGACTGTTATAACTTTTACCCTGTGGATTCAAACAAGTTTTACATTCAAGTTTTTGTTGCGTTTGGAGAAAATCAAATGAAAACTGTGGAACTTGTACCTTTGGAGTAGATTTTATGCGCGTTAGCTCAACAACGTCGGCTTTCCATGCTTCGTCTGTTTCTTCTGTGTCACTGGCCACTTCTAATAGATTTTCTGGGGAGAAATCCATCCTCATAGTATCTCTGGGTATGTCGTCATCACACGAGGACTTATTCATTTTTGTTTCCGATGTCGTTAGACTAGAATTTATATCCTGTCTGACTGACGACGGAGTGAGAGATAGCTTAGCATCATCTTCGGTCGTTTCGTTGTCTAACACGATGGATTGGCTACTTAGATTTGCATCCGCAGATGAAAAAGTTGCAAATGGCTCTGCGATGTCTTTGAAACTGGTGTGGGTACTATGCTTAGGATGACCAATAGTTGGAGCTGAGCGTATATGCCGAATATTGTCGTAAGGGATTGATTCCTGCTGAGGAATGTTTGGAACACTTGCCCTCTCCTCGGTATATGCAGGTCCACTCTTTCCCCCAACCGTACGAGGTCTTGCAGTTAGCTTAGCGTGGCGTGGGGTGGTTTTACTTCGTGATAAATGAGCTTGTTTTCCTCCATAATTATGTGTCTCTGCCGATTTGGGAGGAGCGAGAAATCTGGGAATAAGCTTATCCAGTTTCTGGGCCATAGGATCCTGTGCCACTTCATGTAAAACGGAATTCATATCGTCCATGGCTTCTAACGCTCCCAGTTCGCCTTTCTCATATTCTTTTGATTCAACTGAATCCAACTCCTCATCCCAGCTCATGGTCGCGCCCATTGCGTTCCCTTGTCCATCCCCACCTGCGGTTGTTCTCGGCCGTTGGTTTTTTCGACTAGAATAGGAAATATGTCTCGCCATTTTTACGCTTACGGGAGGCTTATTAGGAAGTTTTACTTCAATATAATGTCGTCAGCAGACAAACGCATGGGCAATATGATTTTTAGTGAATACTATGTTTAAATCTATGCAATGATCTAATTCGCCAATTTCACCTAAACGTCTATGCATATAAGTTTGTATGAGTTCGTCTCAATCAAAGAGTTCATAGTATCTCTGGCGACTTCAAAAGTAGCATACGCCGATGCGCTGATAAAAATTTGTAAAATTGCAGATTCCGATCGTTCAACAACGTCAAAGCCCGTATCTTCTACTATGACGAGCATTCAGTGTGAAAAATCCGCATACGGTTGTTGTCCTGATGGAGTTACACCTGCGATGGGTCAGAATCATGCCGGTTGTCCATCAGTTTGCCTATGTAACAAGCTTGGTTCTATGGAGGAGACTTGCGATCCAGTCACTCAAGAATGCCAGTGCCGTCCTGGAGTCGGTGGACCGAAATGTGACAGATGCTTACCTGGCTACTGGGGACTTCATCGAATTGCCGTGGAGGAACAAACTGGATGCAAAGGTATGTTTACGTAGCCCACATTTTCAGTTTGCATTTAATCGAGAAAAAGAATAATTTCTAAGCTACATGGGTTTTCAAACGAAAAATGCGGCTATTTAATGGTTTTGGTTTGAAGCACCTGTCAAAAACAAACATTTCCTTCCTCCTAGTACATTATTAGGCTTTTCTTGTTTCTTTTTACATGTAATCATGTACAGCTTGTGGGTGCTCCAAATTTGGTTCCGTGAGAGAGGATTGCGAGCAGATGACTGGGCGTTGTGTTGTAAGTCCACATTTTATACATTAGTAACACCATTTGTAAAGGGTAAAAGGTCATATTTTTTTCAATTTTCCGTATGTAATCTTGAAATCGTAGCAAATAACGTGTGCCACATAGCCACTTCAATGTAACCTACATAGCAAAAATGCTCACTAAAATGCATTTCCATACTACTTGTTTTGCAGTGCAAGCCGCGAGTTTTGGGCCATAAGTGCAACTCTTGCGAGGAGGGAGAATTTCTTGGACCTTATGGCTGTACAACAGGTGAAAGCACACGCCAACATACAATGTTTACCCAAACAACATACTCTAAATTGTTCCCTCAAGCTTTATTACCTCATGAAATAATCATTTAAAGGGTTCATTTGTCCGTATACTTTACTATTATCAGCTATATCAAACTTCATACATACAACAAGAAAAACACTACGTGCGAGTAAAATGTGTAACATAACTTTGAATTAAGAGAATCGCAGATTTCTTTTTTATTCTTCACAAAACTGAACCAAATACGACCGGAACGTTGTTAAAAATTATGCCTCATCCAATATTGACTGTTGCAATACGTTCAGCACCGAAAATATATAATTTTGTAACGTCGTGAAAAATTGCTTGGTACATATTTGCGAGCTCGTGAGTATAAATGACTCCGAAATTATAGTACTTTCAGTTGATGTACAAACTTCCAAAATTTCATTGTACTTAGTTCTAGGGTCAAGGCTGCTACCTTAAATACTGCATCAATCAGAATTTTTACAAAAAATTGCTATGTATACTTTACTGTAGATATTATTCCCACCATTCAACCATTAAAATGGTCTATCATTTTACTTCTAGTTCGACTTACCAAGCACCTCTGTTTGAAGAAAAATAGCTAACAGTTACATCGATTGAGCCCATTGTTTAATTATATAGTGTTTAGTTTTGCCCTGTATTTCATTTTTCGCCATATTTTACTGTTTGTTTTTCCTTTTGATATTCCGCTTGCGTTAGCATATAAAAATACTGAACTTTCGCTATAACACAATTGCGTGACACTATGTAACTAGGCTTGATACTCACTTACCCCTCAAGAGCCTATTCTATTACATTGTGTACCGCATGAATGGAGCACAAATGCATTACACAATGCATGGCAGATTTTAGATTACATTGCCAACAAGAAACAACTGCCCTATAGATTGTTCGTGTATTTATTTCGATTTCGTAGTTTTTTACAAGATAAATAGAGAAAAACTGTAATGTAGCGAGTTTTTTCACATCCTCTCGCCATTTTGTACTACTGGTGAAAGTAGTCATGTCTGAAATGGGCGTGTACGCAATAAACAATAATACTTTTCAGGTCTAGAGATGTAGTGGTTACAAACTAACGTATACACATAATGAGTATTACCGGTTGCGGTACAACATAGTCGTTATACATTATATACATATTCTGCACTGCCATATTTTGAATATCGGTTTAGCTGATTTTTGTAGAGGACGACTGAGATCAACACGACGACAGCAACAAATAGTACGCGGTTGATCCTTAGTTATAAATTCCGGATCGGATCAGTCAACTCGATGACTGGATTGCATGTTCCAAAAAACTAGGGTGTTTAGAAACTACTCATTTCGCATCCATTTCCACGTACTAGTGAAGTAGCACTGGGAAGAAAGCCTAAAATGGGTGCCATATTTCAAAATGCTCGTACCTATATACAACAAGAAAACCGAAATATTGACACGTATTTTAAAACGACACGGACAAGGGACCTTTGGCATTTATTTAAATTGCATGTATTCCTGGGACGATAGAATTGTGCGAATTAGCCTATTTTCGAATTGTGCGATTTTTATTGATAGTTTGCGGAGTTATCGCATCAAGGAAGGATACAGTGTATATATAATGTTTTATATTCTGGAGACGTAACATAGTCCAGGACTAACAGGGTTTGTGCACTTATTGGATTGATTGTTTTTTCAGATCCTGTAAATCTTGGTCGAAACTGTGATGAGGTCGTGTGCACCTATGGAGCAGAATGTGAACAAGATGGTGACCGAGCAAGGCTGCGTTTGTAACATTGCTTGTGCGGATGTAACCGAAAATGAGGTAAAGGTTTACTAGTATGACGTATGATTCTTTTTTCACAAAATTCACCATCCCGAAAAATGTCTACCAATGACGGATGGGGATGGGGGTATTTAAAATAGACATGTGGACTGTTACTTAACTAATGCACTTTTTAGGACTTAAATAAATGAAACTGTAAACATTATGAGTAAATATCTTTCATGTTTGCGTTATTTCGCTTAGAGCTTGAGTGCCAGCCAGGTAGACGTTTGACTGCGTAACAATTCCTTGTAATCAAATTATTTTCTCATTTTTATAGGAGGTGTGCGCAAGCGACGGACGAACTTACGATTCTGACTGCTTAGTGACACTCGAGTCCTGTCAAGCTCAAAAACCAATTTGGGTGGTACATAAGGGACCATGTCCGGCTGCTAGTAAGCAAAATACTTGCTAAAACTTAAATTATGCATATAAATATTTAAAAATTCAACAACAGTTATGTATGCACTGGCAAATATTTGCATTTATATTGATGACCGAATGATTTATGATTCAATTCCAAATACTGTTTGGGTATGCATCAAATATTTATGCGATGTACATTTTGTAAAGGCACAGGTGAATCCAGTGGAGGTACGGAAAGTCCACTTCGTCGCTGGACAGGACTGCACTACACAGAACCTGGAGACGACGGAGTGGATCTGATTGGATTGAGTGAATCAAGCAGAAGTAATGGAGAAATATGGCGAGATCAAATGGGAACTGGGTTCGGTTCTTCAGGCATGAAATCAACTCGGCATCTACCACCACAGCCCAAATACCACGACAACTTCCACAAGAATTTTTACAGTCATCGATCTCCCACCTCTGCTACCGTTCAGGTCTGCACAGACAACGAAAATTGTGTGTTTCTACTCGCATCCTGCTATTTCTTCCTCTTGCCTTTCTTTATATCGGAAACAGAAGCATATTTTATCTATTTGGAACATTAACGGGCCAGGCATTGTACTCGTTAGGCTCGGCTAGCATGTACTACGAGCTTTCTTAAATTACTTCTTTTACAGATTTCAACGCTATCTTTTGAATCACGTAAGATTGAGCATCGCGCGGAAAGCTTGTAAAGGGCCCTAAATTATTATATAGCCACATTCAACCCTAGCTGCACGTTATTAATATCATTCCGATTCGGAATTCCTTTCGCCGTTTAGATGTCAACATAACAAGAAAACTATGCTCATAGATTTAACAATATTAAACCTTCGCAGCATCTATTGTTGTTCAGATCTGGTGTAGCATGAATATTATAGGTCGTGAATGTTTGTTTCTTTGCACATATGTAGTAGCATACTTATTCAACTTCAACCTTTTTTCTGTTTTTTTTGGCTAAGCTAATACAATGTTTTTTCTCGCGTTTTCTTTGTTTGCTTGAAAAAATATCCGAAAATGAACCAAATAGAATGAATGAAGTGACACAATATAGTGATGGGACTACGGGACATGTGTGTTTCCTTTTTTTTCTTTCACTTTTTCCTACTTTTTTTCCTCGACTATGTAAGATCCTTCCTTTTTTGGCTGTTTTCTGGAAGGCAATATTGACAACTTTGATTTTCGAAATGTAACAACCAACTGGTTTCGCCGAGTCGGCGAAAATATTTGAGGTTCAGTATATTAACCAGTTCTTTCATGGCAAACATTACAATAATACATATTTCGCATGACTAAAAACGCATTATTTCATTTTCTTTGTGTAGGTTTAGGATCTCAGGCTTTTCGAAGATTTCCTTCGATTGGAATTTTAATGCGAAGCTTGGGATGTTGGCGAATTATCAGCACAATTTTATCCCAACCACAACGATATTTCTACAGACTATAAGTAGAATGTAAATAAAAAAGAATGATAATAGACGCATTGTTTGAGCGTATTCAAACAATTGTAAAGTATTCAGTTTAATATTCAATGTAAAAAGGCAATGAACGGTCATGAACTTCAATTTAGAGACCGAAATGTAAATTTTTCTTTTGAGAAACAAATCGTACCTATGCACGTACGCATTTTGTCCTTGTTACTGATTGGCT
>VICI01004330.1:0-11188 GCA_019593645.1 Akabosia matsudoensis
ACTAAGCTTTTTAGCTAAGCTTTTTAGCTAAGCTTTAAAACTAAGCTTTAAAACTAAGCTTTTTAGCTAAGCTTTTTAACTAAGCTTTTTAGCCAAGCCATTTCTTTTGCTTTCAGCTTCGTCTTTATAAGCTTAAAAGCTTTTATTTTTAAAATAGTTTTCATATTTTTTCCCTACTGTATTCATATCTCCCTCGTTGAATATTGCCGCAAATAAGAAAACAGACATTTTGCCATATTTAATTCTCAGAAATGTACTACGTGTAGGTCTGGTTCATTTTTCTGAAAATGAAAAATCAAACGCGTAGAACAATTTTTTAAGCAAATAGCACGCCTCACAGAAAATAAAAGAGCTCGTTTCAATGATGCCAGCTCAGCCATCCATAGAAATAACCGGAGACACTCAGCTAAAAAAGGAAGAAGTGAAAACAACGTTTTTCTTCTCCGGCTATTTGTTCTCCTTGCCAAAAAATGTATTTGGGAAATGTTGGAGAAATGGGTTGGTGATAGTGGTGTCGTCTTTGATCGTCATCCATGCAAAGCTGGGACGCACAGGCAATGCCAATTTTTGCCCATTTCGGATGATCGCTTCTAACATTTTACATAAATAGTATGTCCTGTATTTGTCGATAATAACCACCAATTCACATAAAAACTGTATTCCACACCATTTAAACTTAAGCTTTACTAAACTTACATAACACCCTTGAAGGATAGTTTCCATGGTTTTCATTCATTTTCGTTATTCCAACGGCACGTTATGTAAACGTCACTAAAAAACGGTTGTCCTCTTTTCTCCCACCCACACACTGCGTGTACACGTAATCACGTGAGATTTACCCAGACAGTACCTCGACTTTCTTTTTAATATTTTTACTGACTTTTCCATTATGTTTATAAGTCGCTATATCTGCAAAACAACACGGTTTAACGTAATCATAAACCATGCAAACATATAACCAGCTTCTTTTCAATACTTAATCCCACCAACATTTTTAATAATTTATTATTGCTTCGAAAACACAAATACTGCACGACCACCATGATTATCATCATTAGTAATAACTACGATTTTTTTTCTTGTTTTTGTGCTAGTATCATGCCCCATCATGGCCTGTTACTGTAACACTTGCCCCGCAAGGGGCTGGTGTAGCTGCCATTAGTACTGGTTAAAAAATATTTTTTATGACAGTTGTAAATCACAATTTCAGAGCTATTAAAGTCACCCGTAACCAGAAGAGAAGATATAAATCTGGGAATCATTAAATGAGTAAACCAATTTTTTCCTGCCAGACTACAAATATAAGATGTTTTTGTTTAGAATTCTTCGGGGTATTATTGTTTACATTTTTATAATATTATTTTTACTAAGTAATAAGTTATCTTGTCTGACCCTCTGACTCTGTATCTCCTTTGTGTGACAATTTTTAAAAAGTTTCGGGCGTGGGCATAGCAGTGGGTGTAGCTATCGTAAACTTGAAACCATATCATGAGAAATCGTCAAATTCGTCCTTCTGTGCGAATTTAAATTTTTACTTTTCGAATTTCCATGACGTTTGCCAATAATGAGTACGAGAGAAGCCATACTTTGAATGCTATCCTTCTGCACATTTGTGTATGCAACATGTTAGGAATCTTGAAATAAACTGATGTATAAACAAACAGCAGCAGCTCCAGCCGCTGTAACATCGGTTGATACTGCGTTTAAATATGACATTAGGTTTGTAAAATCTAGTATGCCGTTCGAAAACGCCAGAAAGTATGACTTACTCTAGTTTGAGTAAATCTCCATTTGTAAAATAATTTCAGTTATTGACTTCAGTTGGACTAAGTAGCTAAATAACTTTTGAAAACAGGCTCCATAAACATACAGGGCCCAGCCCAGGCATAAGTATGGAGATGGTTCTTGAGTTTAGGCTAATGAATTCCCAGACTTCAGGTTAGATGTGTGGGGACGTTTCCTTTCTTGACAGTCAACCGCTTGAGCAGCGATGGGAACAAAGTCTTTGGAAATGGGGTTCGAAGATTGAAAATAATCCACGTTTCAATCTTATGTGGCTAGAGAAGTATAGTCGATCTACCAATTAACAATAATGTTTTATGCGGATTAGAGCAAGTGTGTTTTCCGGTAATTTGGTTTACTGGAAAAAACGTCGCGGAAGAATACCAAAAAGGACTCCTAATCCGTGTTACAAAGTACAGGAGTGTGCACATGCCCAGTTGAAGCACCAAATTTGTCTAATTTCAGAAGCATCCCTTGTAAATATAAACGTTACTTCCGCTCGACAATACCGAGGCTAATTAAGTTTTTAAGTGAAACATAAGCATATGAATGATGTTCCTTGTGCAAGGAACATCTATTTTGTAAAAAAAACGTTAATGTACGTTTACTTTCTACTAGTGCCTTTTCTCTTCCATCGTAAAATATTATGCTTTCAGAAAGTTTTGATGTCTTTCGTATTGCTTAGGAGGAATAATGTTTTGAAAATGCTTAGTTGGTTTGTAGTTTATATTCGTGGCAATCTTATGTGATCAAGAAAGTTCTTACTGTGTAGAGAGAGCAAAGGTGATATTCGCGACTGCTACTCACATCATTACGTAAAAGACATTTAAGAAGCTTCGAAGTCGATAGCCCGATACTAAGTCGTTATTATATGTTGCAGTGAAAATATGTACTATATTGCTCTATGGTACTAGTCAGGTTCACTGTGATGAAGTAGTCTTCACAGAAAACAATCAGCTCGTGAATTTTGTGTTATAGCAATGTAGTAAGTATATTCCCTTCATTGTTTTTACCATTCTCCTGAAATGCAATTGAACAAAAACGATAGATTGATGGGTAGTGGTTCTCGAATCAATTATTCTGACCCCGTTTCTGACGGAAATTTGTATCACTGTTATGTCTTTCTTATACCTTCTGCAAACTTTCTTTTTGTTTTTTTCTCCATACACTCTATGTAATCCACAAAAGTTCTGCTCAGTTCTCTGGTGAGCCAACCATCCATCCTCCGTCACATTCTCTGAGAGATTTTCTTCCTCTCTAGTATTTCTTCTGCCTGTCTTAGTTTGAGAGGAGGATATTTTTTGCCAAATTTATGGCAAACTATATAAGCTATTAGATTAGCATGTTCATACTTTCATTTAATATAAAGCTACCTTTATGACAAAAAACAAATATGTCCTATAGCTTGTTTCAACCCGTTTATATGTCAATCGTCTCTTGTGTCTGAAGGGAATGAAAATAAAAGAAGGATATTATTCCATTTGACAAAATGTCCTCTTCTAATTCTCCTCAAACATTGATAAACTCTTTGCCTAGCAAAACTTGTACTATTTGTTACCTACATTACTCATTATTTTACAGAAGACAGCATATTTATCGTAGTCTCATCTTATACATAAATGTCTGCCACATATCTTATTCTACCCACACAAATTAAAGCCGTTTTCTCATATTCGCCGCTGAAAAACATCGTCCTAAAGAAACTGCTATTGGTCACTTCTTGGCATGGACCTTCCTTTTCCTTGTGGGCAATTTCCAACAAAAAAGCATTTTCATAAAATCAGTATGTCATACCGCTGCTTGTACCATCATGATTTTTTGCGTTGTTTAGCGTTTATTTCTATCCCGATCTTTATTTTATGTGAGGGACAAAGATATTTCTGCTCAAGCTTCCCTTTCCGATTTCTGTTATTCAAATTGACAGGAAAGCTGTGCGACGACAAAAGGTTAGATCAATTTAGTTTACTTGATGTCCCACTAATGTGCCACATCCCTTCACAACCCAACAACACCTCACGCTCTCTAACTCTGTTTTTGCGGATACAGGGGATATCGAGCCTGCTTTCTTTGGAAAAATATAGGTTTAGATAGATAGATAACATAAGCAACGACTTTTTATGTAGTCCATATTTAACTTGTCGTACCACAAAAAGCCAAAAACCTTTACCTGTCACATCATATTAGTCTTTTCTGTGTATACTCGCCTTTATTTCGCATTATTTCTTCAATTCCCATTTTCCTTACAGCAAACATTGTGAACGAAATATACTAGACGCATAAAACTATCTAATTTTCTTCTTCTATCACACTTTTTGCTTTCTATAAATTTTTCCATCCTCTTACTCATCAGTATTGTATGATGATAATAGTACGCACAAAAATAGCACTGTTGTTGTTTTGTGGTCCCGGTTGACTGGTTAGGAGCAGCATCATCTCGAGAGAATAAAGAGGAGAGCTCAAGCAGTAGTAGTTCCTCTCGTGTTCCATTCAACCATATTATTTGATAAGGATCCAGAGACAAAAGGGAAAAGTGGTGCATGGCTATGCACTCTGAGACACACAACAAAAGGGAGACTATAAAAGTAGTTTAGAAACGTTATTGCAACCATTACAGCGGTCGCAATGAGTATGCAAATATGAGACTGAACATTTTTTGGAGGAATTATATCGCGAATGGGGCTAACGGAATGTACACATTAGGAAAGTGACTATACTCGTAGATATACGTAAGTATACTTGCCTGAATTCTGGGAAAGGCATATATTATTTCTGTATTGCTATTATGTATGTGATAAAATGGTCTGTTGTATATCACCAGTATGGCTGATGATGAGGTTGGTTGCATGCCTGGTTAGGTTTTATATATGCGTGTCACGATGACAAAAGGATCGTTCCGAAATAGAGAAGAGAATGAGACCATTAATAGCCGTTCTCCAAGTATGTACCACCGTACATATTCTCTTGTCTATTTGGGTGTTGGGAAACATGTAACTACAAATTTAGGCTCAGTCATTATCGTCTTTTACAAGAGCAAAAGTAAGTGTAGCGAGAAAACAGGGAGGGAAAATACTGTACACTTTGGGATGACGGGGTGAGCGTAGTAGGAGACCAATAAATTCCAGCAGAGAAAACACAAGCTGAAAACATGTAGATAGCACAAGGGAATGAGATGAGAGAAACTGTGAATAAAATGGAAAGAAGAATATATTAAAGGGGCACCACGTAGATTAGAATTGGTAAGCAGGTATATTATTTGTTACAAACAGTGGTAACCTTCTTCTCTAAAACTAATGCAGATGTAGACTGATAAGATAGACTCTACTTGTTTCAGCGGTTATTTAACTGCGAATATAAACATTTCTGGTTATTTTAATCCGCAGATTTTATTGGAGAGGGCGGAAAAATAAACACTTCATTTTTATGGTGTACCCTTAATCTCAATATCAGTGTTTCCGTAAGTAAATTGGAGATACTTACTGACTACAAAAGTTTCACTATGCGATGTAAATCGTGCAATTGTGGAAGAACCGAAATTTGGAGTATATTTTAGAAATATCCTTGTCTTTTCACTTCTCCCTTATAGTCAGGCCAAGGCATTGTACATGTAAAACCTTGATTGAAGCTACATGAAATATTTTTGACGAGAAATATTATTTTCATTACTTTTTTGCCCTACTGAGTAAAAATACTTGCATTATGCAGAAAAGGCAAACCCTATGTAGGAACAAAAAACGGTCAAGCGAGATTACCATAAGTAGCGAAAGCCGTACACATTCCGTTTTACGGAACTCAATTATGTGTATAGTAAACAAATGCATTACAAAGAGCTAAATAAACCGGTACAACGGAAGACCGAAGCCGCGTAAGCCTTGAACAAAACACCTATCAGTTCATGTCAATCAGACAAAGTATGACTCAAAACGAAAAACGGCACCCCCGCGTATCTGAAAACCCATGTAAAAACATTTATCCGTCGCCCGAGGTTACTGAGAACCTCAATACAAAGTTTTATGTCTTCCAGACCAAGCGTGCCTGAACTTATTCCCAAAAAAGGAATTTGGGGACCTACAGGTACCTGAAAATTTTGAAACTGAACGCGTGTATCCGTTACCTCTGCTTACCAAGCACGTCTGCACAAAATATCATGTCTATCAAGATTAGGCGGGCTCAAGTTATCCTTAAAAAGGGAATTCAGGCACCTGTAGGTACCTGAAAATAGATATACATAACTGATGACGTTCAATTTGTTGCTGGAAAGTCCAACGGATTGCTTGAGAATGATACGAGCAATCGAGTTGAAGGATTTTTTTGTACAGTTGCCAAGTTTGAGGATGATGAAAGGAAGAACCTAGGTGCCCGTGGCCTGTATCCTCTGAAGCTTCATCTTCATTCTTTGGATCTGATTTATATCAGACTATTTTTGATCGACTGCCAAAAAGTCAATGGGTAAAGCGAAGAGAACAAATGCTCCGTCGAAGAAACAACCCTAGTAGATGCCAGGCAAAGAAAGCTGCTAAGAAAAATGGATTTCGGAAGCCTGATTTGCATTACGGAGCACCTACAACTCCAGATATGGACGAAGCGCCGCTGAAAATCGCCGTTTCTAACTTAGAAAGTGAGCTGCAAGTCACACCGACTATACAGGCCAAAATAGCAGAGGAGACATTTGGGCAGGCGGCGAATCCACTGTGGTTTACTCGTCGGGAAAAACGTATCACAGCATCTATGGCAGGCATTATTTCGGGACTACAGCCCAAGACAGATAACTCGACCCTATTGAAACAGTTCCTGTACCCAAAAGTAGCCCGGAAAGGAAGTCTTATGGAAAGATCTTTTAAGTCCGGCCAAGAAAATGAGGAACGCGCGGGGAAACAGTACGAGAGAGAATATGGTTTTTTCGGTCGATCCAGTCGGTCTCGAGAACGGTATTGTTGGGGCTAGTCCCGACGGATTTGTTGGTGAAAATGGGATTATGGAAATTAAGTGCCCCCTAAGTGCGGCAGGAATGCATCCACGAGAACGGACTAAGCGTTCAGGATCGTCGTTGCGAATCAAAGTTTTTGATGGCGAGGAAGTTTGTATGCTTAAGGAGAGACACCACCATTACTCCCAAGTAGTCACTCAGCTTCATGTGACGGAAAGAGAATGGTGCGACTACATCGTATGGTCCAAACATGGCACAGAGCAGAGTAGAATTTACAGGAAGGAGAGACAGACACGATGGAATAAGATGCGAGACAAGCTTGTCCAATTCTCGAGACAAGACGTCGCTCCTGAGCTGGAAGACTCTAGAAGAGCTCGGGGATATGGTGACAACTTTCGCTGGAATGAACTCGTCTGCTGCTTTTAACTTTAGTATAGTTTCTGAAAGCGTAATCACTAATTGTCTTCATTTGCTGGACAATGGCTCACCAAGTGTGAAAAATGAAATGAAATATGTGAAAAACTTTAAAAGATATGAGGGTAGCAGGTGGAATCGAACCTGTACTCGAGCCAAAAGAAATAAGCATGCATAACTCCCGCCTATTTCTTCTAGCCACCACACCACTGCGGCGGAGGCCAAAAATAGGAGCGCAAAATCTTTGTTTTCTTTGCCAATCTTTTTGTGTGTGTTTGAAATACTTGGCACTAAGGAGTCAAGAAATTGCAGTAAATGATCACTGCGCGTGCTAATTATTAATTCTAATTCAAACGGGAAATTAATGTGCTGCGGAGCTTGCTTGGATGGATAAAAAACTTCCTTTGGAATTGTTAGTCGTCCCTGAAATTCCCTGAATTTGGGATTTTTTGTTGTTTTTAGTTTGTTTATCTATAAAGCCTTAAGTTATCCCTCAAAAACGAAATCGGGCACCAGCCGATACCTGAAACCACTTAAACATCCATTTTGTCTGTTGCCAACGTCTCCCAGCAACCTATACAAAATCTCAGGACGATCACACAACGTGTTCCGAAGTTATAGCCGAATAACTATTTATATATACTTGTACTGCAACACCGCGGAAAGCGCGACGGACAGACACGAACAAATTAATAAAGCAGCTTACTCTACTTAATAAATTCACCATCAAGTAGTTAACTCTTCTGGAACTGAACGGAAACTCTGCTTTGGAGAACATATTTACTCTATTCTTTCGCGATAACAGACAGTACAGACAAAAATGACGCATTTTTCTGCATGCCTTTTATATGTAGGAACCATACAGCACCTAATTATAGCCCGCGGCACGAAACAGACTTACTTCTCTGAAGAAAATTGTCTATTATAACTGAGGTCAAATAAACCCTAATTTTACTTTGCTTAGTCGGTGCTAAATTACTCCTTTACTTTATGGCCCCAAGAACCCAAGAAGATTAACAAGATTTACCTATTATCGGTGATTTCAAGTGCCTTGTGGGTGTTTTTCTGCAGTAATAGATTCTATTATTAATTTGAAGACAAAATTTGAATGAAAAGTCGTTTATCGGAGTGTATACTTTCATGTAATCATTCAACAGGTAAGATGTGCGTGAGTGATGTTCTCTCATCGATGATAACTTACTATAGCTGATACATGTTCAAGACGAGGATGCGACGATATATTGATTACGATACTAAAATTCACGATAAGTAGGTTCACAATACATTGATAATGATACTTTGAATACGATACATGGATTACGATACATGGTTCTAGATTAAGTATAGTATAGTTGATGTGCTTACCCTATCATGCTTGAACCGAAATGTCCTATAACATTAATAGACCCTAAGTTTCTTAAAGGAAATTTTCTTTGAGACATCATTTACGAGATCGAAAAAGTTACAACTCTGCGTTACGTTTGCAAATTTCTCAGAAAAAATCCGGTTATTTGCATACGCCACACTTTCTCACTTTGTGACACAATGTGTTGGCCGTTATTTAAAGTGAATTTTCCGTGCAATTTGAACCTCCACTTGTCTACATAACAGGGTGAAACGAAGAGAGAAGGCGAGTGATCGTGAAATGAACGTACGCGCGAACAATAGCCAGTTTCACGCCCATTGGTTTTACTTCACTACAACGCAAACAATACATACTGCTTTTCCTACTTTTAACATCACCCATATTTATTCGCACGTGTAACTGACACTACGAATTAGTAATATACTGTGCGACTGTACAAGGGAAAAGTCTGCAAGCAGAGAAAAGCCGTCAGTCACAACTACCGAGAAATTATGATTTTCGAGGTTTGACCAATTTATTACTTTTAACGTCACCAACAGAGGAGATGGAGAACAAATAAAAATCTGTGGCTTTCACTGCTTGACTAAACAAAATCAAAAGGCTTTCTCTCTATGGGGTACTTATAGTTTTAGAAGAACGAATGATATAGTGGAAGTATTATTTCCCTCTTCGGAAAAAAATCCTATCTCTAGCTGTGTCAGTTTGTGAGGTAAAGATAAACTGCTACAGGATTCTGCGACAAAAGTATAGTGGACCCTAAAAGGATAAAAGTTAACTATTGGGAGTACTTTAGAGGTTTCCAAAAGATCATAATATCAATTGTTCGAATATCGGTTGTTTGAATGAAATTAATCGACGTTTATGACTGAGTTTGAATCAGGGGTTACGTTTATAGTACTTTCATTTTTATTTTTTTAACAAGTCACACGACCACGTCTCAAAAAAGTCGGACATGAAAGGCTAATGATAGTGGACGCAGTAGAATGTTTGAAAGCGTTTTATAGACGGATTTTCCTCCGTCTTCCAATATCAACTCCAGTTTCCCTTAAGAGGTGATTCAATGCGTTCACCCTGTTTCTTTCCCCACCTACGTTTCCTTTTGCGCGATTATTTATTCTTACGATTTATTTGTCGTACGTTTAGAAAATACGTACTTCGTTTCGTTTGCTCCCCTAACCGCTTACTTCTATACTTCTCCTTTCTGTCAGATTATTATGTCTGCCACCTGCTTTGTTCTTTCTACCTACTTTCGGATCCCTCCCTTCCTGCTTGCTCGTTTCCCCCTACTTTCGGATCCCTCCCCTTCCCTCATCTTAGTTTCTTCCGTTGACAAGTCAGCACCATCGCCTCCCCTTATTCGTTTTCTTCTTTGACTTGTTAGCTCCACCCCGATCCATTGTTTGTTTCCTCCACCCGCTTATACTCTTGACCAGAGACAACATACCATATTTAATTAGCCTTTACTTACATTACATGCATAAAATACAAAAAACGGTAAACTGAATGCATTAAGGGTAGACTACTTTTTACATAACAATTTCCGGTTCTCCTACAACTTGCCACCTCCCAGCAAATCGATTGGTGCCAAAAAATTACCAAAAACAGCAAGCTCAGAAAAAAGGATCCGTAAAATCGTCAAATTGTGGTATTGTACATACAAATATAGTGTGTAGTTTTGGCGAGCGGTAAACATACATTTATTGTATTATTAGCTGAGTAGAACAGCAATTCTCAACTTTACATGACCACGAATGAACTATAAAATTATGTATGAAATGTATGCCTGATGTGTTTAGAAAACGCCATGTTTATTCCAGTAGAGGAATTCAAAGAGGAACGCTTTACCTTGAGTACCAATAAAAGGTACGAGAAGCAAGGCACACACTGCCCTTCTCTACTTTCTGTTTCTCGGTAGCCCAAAATAATAAGGCTAATAAACCATTTTGTATTCAGTTAGACAAGCAGCAAAGTAGACAATGTCATTTCACTCTGTGAGACAGTCGACTTTTCTCATCAACATCAAGCCAGAATTTTCCCACTGCTGTTACTACTCTGGCCTTTCTCTTGAATGTGACTACAATATGCAAGCTACTGTACTTTATGGATGAAAACGTCGTATTCACTTACTTCGTCAGAGACGCTGTGAAAGGAGACAAGCTCGCTTTATTCCTGAGAAAATGAATTTGCTTCAGTGCACGTTCTCTTTCCATGTCGAACAAGTACATTGGTAAATGTAACGAAAAAGTGACATCCAATTCAGCTTATGAATCTTTATCCAAGGAGTCTGCACGTTCATAAAAAATCTATTTTAGATAGACGTGCTTTAAATACACATGAAACATGCTCTATTCACTTCAAAGGGCAGACTTGTTTTTCGAATGTGAATTTTTTTGGAGAAAGTACACTCTCTTGTAAACGGAAAATAATTTTAAGCACGTTCATATGTCAGGATACTAATACGTTTGGAATAACTCACATCCTAAAAATATAATTTAGATGGAATGGAATGATATCATCAATGGTAGGCCCATGAGCTGTATTCTTTGTCTTACGAAACAAATACCTCAGAGGTACCAGTACTACGTTGATTTGCAGAGTAACAACATGGAAACTTTAAGCAAGTTCCATTAAAATCAACAAAAAACTTTTATCCAAAAATTAACCTTATGGGCCTATCTATATTATTTATTAGTTAATCTATG
>VICI01004331.1:0-11188 GCA_019593645.1 Akabosia matsudoensis
GCCGAACTATTCCCCGCCCTTTAGTTTTACATGTGAATCGATCTCTTTATAATTTACCATTTTATAATTGCCGTCGCTATAATTGCCCCTGCCATATGAAACGCATGTTAAAATACCTTCGTTATAAATTGCCTACAATGAGATTTCTGCCTCACTCAAAAAACAAAGAGGTTTGTGGTAAAATCAGCATTTTTGTTGCCAAAAAGCGAAACTGCAAAATTTTGGATGCATGCGATGCTTGCGAAAACAACATCGCATGCATCCAAAATTTCTTGTGAAAGTGAAGACAGTTCACAAATTGTGTACGTCTTCGATGCCAAAAACTTAAAAATTCTCGTTATAGTGCCATCGTACTGGAAACGAAGTACTCCTTATTATTGCTGTCTATGTATATGCCCTCAAACACTTTCCCCTTGGGGTGCAATTATAACGAGATTTTACTTTATTCTTGGCCTTGCCATCTACGGCAATAATGTACATCCTGTGCCATGTCTCACACTGGACAATGCTCCATTTGTTATATGCCATCTGTCTAATTTTAGACTGTTTTTTTTTTGTTCATTGCGTGATCTAATCGCTCGCAAGATAATAAAATGCAAAATATTATAAATAGACGAGAAGATTTTTTTCCCTAAATAATAAAATATTTAATAATAATTACAAAATGAAACAAGTCGGCGAGCGGAGGATAATCTGTTTATTTGATGAGTTTTTTATTGACCGCACGCACATGTCGAGTCTTGTTTGGTAAGGTAGGCATCATAAAACACGGTGGATCAAAGTAAACAGGGAAATTGCGGTGAAAGGGGAAAACAGAAAGAAGAAACAAATCTAGTTTTTCGGGATACTACAGCAACTAATAAAAAATTACATGAAGTATACAATGACAAAGGACAGTTCAGAATGAACATAGCAGGGGAAAAATATGTTTGAAAAAAGGATCCCAAAAAGGATTGCGTGTTCTATGTGATACGTTTTCCGTAATGACTTCATTACTGGAGCGGTCGTTGCTTCATATCAGTCATCTTTTACATGTACTGTGGCTGGAAACCCAAGATATTTATTTTCAGCCGGTGGTATTGCTGATCTTAACAATTTTTGGTGTCAAAATGAATTTTCTGACGGTAGAAATAGAAATGGCAGAAAATGCATATTGTTAACAAAAAATGCTAAGATAGAGCGAAGTAGCAATATCACTGGCTAAAAATTAATATCTTTGGTTTCCAGCCACAGTACATACTAATCGCAACTATCTTACAAAATGGGGCAAAGAAAAGAAAGCAGTTTAGAGGTCGACTGTTTTATGCATCAGATTTCTCATGCAAGCTTCATGTCTAGATTACCATAGAACCAGCACATCCTTTATCTCAAGACATGTACACAGATTTCGAAGTAAACACCAGTCCCAGAATACGTGGCTTAAAAAATTATAGCCTTTAAAAAAATTTACATATGGCCTGGCCGTTATGAACGTACATGTGTTATACTCTATGTATCCTGCCAATATATCTCATTCTCAATACGACTGTACGTAACGAGGACACTTTCTTTTAAATTCCAGCTCTCGATTTCATGCATATATTGCTCCGATATGTACCAAATATCATATTCTCACTAATTTGCATATCCTGTTGCACAAGTTCTATATGTCTCATTAATTGACCCTTATGCCATTATTATGAATTATTTTCCACTTGACACTTAACTACGCTCGCACACACTGCGGTGGCCGTTAATGTTTCAGGTTCTAATAAAACACAATAGGCAATGTCGAGTGTCGATGGAAAACATAAAGCTTGACAGGAAATGGGGAACCAATTAATTGTTTAATTAGCTCGATTGTTTTATATCGTCTTCTACTGATGATGCGGCAGTTTCATTGATGTTTGCTCTAGATATTGTTGGTGGAGAACAATGCAGACACATGAATTTTCGTGGTCTACATATATAACTATCGGTCTTGCGGGATTTTTTCCTTTTGACACTCCTCTCAAGGACGGCGTTTTTTTTTGTTGTGGTTTGTTGCCAAGACGTATGCAGTGTGAACATTATTACTGACCTAAATTTCCGTTGTTGATATGCATATGGCTAGTCATAAATTACTATCTTTATTAATGAAATACCCACCTGGGATAAATAGACAAACAAAACGGGTCTAAAATCCATGCCGCTTGTTTTATGGAGCATCATAGAAATATATGCTATGGCGGAAGTGGTAATAAATCATGATTTTCTAAGGGTTGACCAACATGGAAAACTGTTACAAGAGTAAATCAAGAGTAGGAGTGCAGCATTCCAAAGCTATTTTCACTGGAAACGTCAAAACGAGAAGAAATCTGGCAGAGAAATTAACCCTAAAAACACCAGGAGAAAAAAATACGGAAAAGAGAAAGTAGATTTCATCTTTGTTGCAGATTACACTAGAGATTATGTTTTTTTTGGTGAAAAAAGCGTGAAAAGTTGCACTTTAGGAAGAAATATGACAAAGTGACTTGTAGCGTTGCGTTTTTTTTTGATGAATAAACTACGACAAAGAAAGTTTCAGGGAATTAAGAAAAAGGGAGTAAAACGGGAGACCATCCAAAGAACAACAGTTACACACAGTGTAGATAACATTACACAACCAACTATATTACATATTCAGTTAAATCTCGTTAAGATTGCAAAAATGATGATTTTATCACAAATATCTTTGATGTTTGTGAGAAGCTGAAATCTTCTTGTACGCAATTTTAACTGAGGTATTTTTACATGTGTTTTATATGGTAGGGGATTGAAATCTCCGGCTATTATAGTGAAGTCAATTACAAAATTGTCAATTATAAAGAGATTGCGTTACATGTAAAACCAAAACGCGGAGAATAGTTCGGCAATAATAACGAAAAGCCATAATAACGAAGGCTATCATATCGAGATTTTGCTGTACGAGAATGTAGTGCCAACCAATTCCTGCCAGACATTAACGTAATTAGTTAAATGTTAAAACATTTTATTTCAAGCTCGATTCTACTTATTTCGATTCATGCAAAATGAATTTTATCTGGGAGGAAACAAATATCTTGTAATGTTGACGTTTAAGAGGGTTATCCTCATTTACTAGTTTATTACAAAAATCTGGAAGTGAGCTTGGCTTTATTTATGGAAAACTTATTAAGTCATGAAATAAAATAGAGAAAAAAAACTTTTATTGCAGTTAGCAGCAACCGCATAATCGTCAGCTAAAAGATTGTCAGAAACGGCAAGAAAAAAATTGAACAAGAAAACTGTCGACGCACATTCCGCCAAAAATCGTTTAAAACAGAAAGATTGGGTACGCCTATGATAATTGGAAAAATTGAGACACTGGATAATTGTCTAGGGGCCTTGAAAATTTTAAACCGTTAGGCAAAAAAATGAGATGCAGTTGGAGTTGCATATTTGATTTGAAGTAATAGGGGACGATGAGCTCTATGTCGCGGGAGTAATAACAGCATTCTTGACAAAAAAAAAAGAAAAGAAGAATTAAAAATCGGCCTGTTGGGACTATACGTGAGTGATGTCTTGATTCTCTCTTACTACCCCCAATCGTTAAGTTTTATTTTATACATTCGTGGAATGGCTTATAGTATTTGAACAAGTTGGGTAATCTTATCATGGCGTTGTAAGACCTGAGTTTTCGGGCAATCTTCATACATTAGAAACGAGATGATAAAGAAGATGAAGAAGCGGCGTCGAATAATTGCAAAGTAAGTTAATTTTCCCAATAAACTAAAATTATTCACCAATCACGTACCATTCCAGATTTTAATATTGAACTCGTCATCTTGCCCAGATATGGACCAATAGTCTATAGATCCCTTGTCTAAATGTCCAAAGGAAAACAGAATGCCAGAAATGCCTGCTATTTAAAACTCATTTCCTCGGTTTGCTTCATCAAACATTTTACTGATTCAAGAGTTAGTTAATCAATTCCGGCGCACTAAAATCTTCAAGCACGCAGCATTTGAATTTAAATTTAGTTCCGATTAAATTCATATTCAGCATAAATGGCAATATTTTTATTAGTACGTAATACTTCTCTTATGTCGATGAATTCCACCTGAAAACACTTTTTTTTTTGTATTTCCATTATTATCAGTCTAACAAGTTCCACAAATGACTGGTCGTTTCTGGACATCGTCACGTAAATATCGTCTTTATTCGTTTTTCTTTTTATTATTGACCACTTGGCTGAATTGAGTACTGCAAATAAGACAAATGACGTAATCATAGAAGTCTGGATAACCGTCTACATATTTTTCTCTCCATTTCTTTCATTACCGTCTTCTCTGTTGTGAGAAGACTCATCAAACGGATTAGTTTCGTCAGTTGCATCCACTTCATGACGACCTAATGAACCGAGTGCAATAACGGTATTTTATCTACTGATCACTCAACTCCATTTCATTAAGCCTTCCAAACGTGTCATTATCTTGACTGCTGGATTCTACTAAACATAATATACTTTAGTCAATTGTCTCTGCATTGCAGATGTGCAACAAACAGAACAAAGCAAAAATGCTGCAAAATATTAGTTCAGTGTTTTAAGCAAACAAGCTCATAATTACAAAAGAAGCTTCACTTGAAATTTTTTATATATTTTGCCGTAATGGCGCATAAAACAATGTCTTCTGAATTGCATGGTTATTGGATTAAAGGTTGCGACTGTTACGTATTGAGATAGTGTAGAAAAAATGTTCCGAACTAGTTATTTTTTAGTTCCAGGAGTAAAGTTATTTCGGATAAGAGCTAGAAATACCCAGTCGAACTATGAATGTCATGTTGACAGTTGATGCATTTGGAATGAGTGGAACATAACAGGCAACAGGTTCTCAATTAGTATTGATAGAAATACAACGTTTTCCCGAAATCCTTGCGGCAGATTTACAATATATTCATTTTCTTCAAAATGACGATACGGGGTACATATTTTTACAGAAGTACACATTTAAAGCTCGCCATTTACACTAAACAACTAGTGAACGCAGGTACAGTATTTCGAAAAACTTGTCAGATGCTTATGTACAGCCCTGCTCATTTATATATATACACATTTTGACGCCTTCAAATTGTCTCTGGAGAAATACATACAATCATATTATATATATGTTGAGCATAAATACGGAATGCAATAATTACTTTCAGTAAATATATATGCCTTGCACACTAATATTGATGGACCCCTGGGTAATGCCAATAACGGTGAGAATGTTGTCAATGTCTGTCAAATGCATATTTTGTGTGTGTGTAAAATTTTACGTCAGTTACTTCAATTCCTTATCCACTTTCTAGCACATCCATATGCTTCACATGTGGGTAACGGGTTAAAATTTTGTCTCAATTTGTAACCTGCTTGTGCCTAATCTATAGATAGCTACTCGATACAAAATAGTGAAAACATGATTCTTGTTTGATACGAGTTACACGCATACACGTTACGGCCCCTGATATTTTTTTGGAAGCTGTAATCAACCAAAACTAAAAGCGTTTCACAGAATGTTACGGTTCTCCATAAAACTAAGGAATATTGATACTTGATTATCATTCTCACAAAGAAATCAGTTTCGGTGGTTGAGTATGATTTGCATGCTCGTATACCCTTCGATTATCCTAACATCAAGTCAGTGTGAGGTGGCCTTATTGAATAACGTACATGAAGTCTGCAACACGTTGATAGATCCAACATCAATGACTCTCATTCCATTGCCACAGCTGAGAAAAGAAGATACATGAGGATCTCAGGAATCCAATACAGCCGCCGTCTGACGTTTTGGCGTTCAGCTAAAGATGAAAGATTATTCCTTAATATTGCTAAATAGTACTAGCAGATGAAAATAAAAGGACCTGCACAATATACAATCTATATCTCATAGTCAGTTCCAATTTTGCGAAGTTCAGTTTTCTAATTTGAGTTTTTCATGGTTATGTTATCCTAAAGTCTTCTACGCAAGCCATCATATTATGTACCATCTATATTATTCATACCCTTTACCAAACTTATTTCTGTCAACTACCAAGAGAAATTAAATAAAAGATTACAAACAATTCTGTAGCAATGGTTCTCCTCACTTTTATTGTCCACTTGTCAGCGCTTATGTTTATCGCTTATTCTATCACTTAACAGTTTTCTTCACTCAACTGCTAAGATTTTACTCACTCCTTATTTTACCATCATACCCTTTCAAAACCTGACGACAAATCCCTGCCATTATTCTTATTTCCGCTGACAGGTGCCAACTGCAGATTCACACTTTCCCAAGAACATATGAAACCAATCATGTGAATTGTCATTAAGCCAAGTACATATATGCATGCAATAGACAAGAAAATCTCCCGCTTCACGAATCAGCATTATATTTGAAATGCTTTATCATTAATGGCAATACTACTATGATGTTCATCCAGTAAGTAGAATCATAGAATGACCGAAGATCAAGATATCTGTAGTGGGTGTCCCTGTCCTATTGTATTTTTTGTACACACTGCCGTCAGTCTAAACATATATGATGAAGATGATGTTTTGAACTTTTGCATAGATTTCAACTTATTCAGTTACCTCCAGATATAGTTTTATCTATTTGAAGTAAAGTCGCCACTGATTTATCATTATCTAATCATCTACGTCTAATGCAAAGAATTGAACTCCATAGCAATGTCAATAGCCACAAACGTTCGTGCTGCATCACGTCTTAATTCTTTTTTCCAACATTTTACTAGTTTTTACTCTTCGTTTCCGATGACAGGCCAATAAAAAATGACTCCCTTGCGCGTGATACTTGTCTCTTTGCAGTAAATCAAGACTGATAAAAGTTGCCAATGAAAGCGTTTTGGGCCCATGAGACTCAATCGCCATAATCATCCCACATTTTTCTTCACGCTAACTATTTTTACACACCGTAGACAGCAAAATAAGTTTTTCATTTTGAATTAAAATAAATTTTAGTCAAAACCACCGAACTTTACTGCGTATCGATGGGAAAAATATATTAGTACGGAAGTTCATGCAATGCAAATGTAGGCGAAACATTGTGGTAGTTGTGTTGTTATTGTTGTAATGCAGTTGAAAATACAAAGTTTTCCTGGAGGAAAAAAGAAAACATGAATTTAAGGCGCAAACGCTTGTGCTTCGTTGTTTACTGTTACGACCTAATGTATTGACAGCTTGAATCACCTTGCAATGTACTGAGGGCTTGAGGGAAAGAATGATTTTTGTCCGCAAACCCACTACCTAGATAGCTCTCCATAACATGCATTTTTTCTTTTTTTATGCATGTACATGAATTTAGAAATCAAAACGCTGTGCGCAATTTTTTTATCATCAGCCTATATGTAATTAGCCTGAATACATTTACTCATTTGCATACATACAAAAAATTTGATCAACGTCAAGTACTCATTTTTAAATCCATATTTCACCTTAAGAAATGAGAAAAACATTGTCATTATTTTAATATGTGGACCGTGTGTATCCGTAACTGCTCGCTCAGAAAAAAAGAATAAGTAATTTCATGCAGTGGTTTGTTTTTTAAAATTCATATAAATTCATTAAAAAGGAAAAAATATTGTTTTGCAAATTTACCTAGGTAGGAGGTCTGCGGACAAAAATCATTCTTTCCCTCCAGCCCTAAGTGTGTGATAATAACGGTGGATGACGCGCGGTTATTTACTATACTAATTATGATTGTATTAATAAACCTAGGACTTTGGCAATGAATTGTACACTACGATAGACGGACAGTTTACGCATAACATAAGAGGAAAGCGCATTCAACCTTAGCTTCGTAGCGCACTATTAATTAGTATTATTTTCTGCATAGTTCTACAACATTTTGAGAACCATTCCCCGTCGAATTTGGGTTTTCTGCATGAAACCAAACCGAATCTGGGATGTTCCAACACTTTTATCTGTAAGCAAATACATTCATCGGTCAGTGCCACTTTTTTTCTTCCTTAAAACTTTAACCAATTTTGTTGTTCCAAGTTCTATCAAAACCTCGAGTAAAAGCATGTGATTTTCCTTGATAAACTGGAGTCCGCCCAGCTGGGAAATACTAGCACATGCTGTAACCATGATTCTTCCTCTTTTTACTTTTCTCTGTTTGCCCTCATTTGTACTAAAATTGGTTTTTTCTCCTTGTATCAGTGGTACCCCGAACCCGCTAAAAACATGTCTCCTTTTCCTCTTTGTTTGGTTTGACGTGAAAACAAAACAACCAGGTGCGTGACTCTTAGCCTGATTCACACTATTTATTCGGATGGTCAATTACGGGTAGGGGACTTAAGTCTGCTACTGTCATTTTTATGGAATGGAAATATCTGTAATTTATGGGCTAATAACATACATTTCAATTATCCACAGCGACGTGCATTGTATGCATAAATCGATGACGCAACTGTGAACAAACAGGTACACAATTATTGCAATGCGCGATGCTAGTTTTCTAATCAAGTCTTGTGGCTTCAAGTGGGACACAACACATAAGGCGGTGTTCTTCTTCGAAAAAAGTTTATTGGATCAAAAGGATAGAGATTTCGTTAAAAATACATATTACATAAGAATTGACAAAAAATCTTCGGTTCGTACAACATTTGATATCCCAAAAACACATGATAATGGCACGGTTTATCATTTTGCACCTGATTTCTCAATTAAACTATCCTCCTTCGGTGGTTGGAACTAACTACCGAATTTTTTATCTTGAACCAAAGTTAAATATCGTTCCTAGTTCGATGAAGTCCCGATAGTCCCAACCATTCATCGCAACTTTACTTGCATTTTTAAGCACAAATGACAGTCTGACTTGAAGTGTAAGGAAAATATTAAAGTCAAAATAAATGCGAACCACATGGGGCAATGTAAAAACTGTGTAAAATAAATAAACTCGGGTATTCTTCTTCTTCCGGTCAGAATGAGTAACGAATTACCGACTGATAATAATAAAAATAGAAGAAAAAAAGAGGTGAAGCTTCACGAGAAGTTGATACGGGTTATTTGGTGCATTTGTTTCATCAACATTTCATTTCGAATTTTTTTTAGAACCTGACGTTGGCCGTCATTTCAAAAGCGTCAAGTGAACTGTAATCAGGAGGAATACAGCGTGTTCAATGAATCGCATAGATTTCGACGACTACTCAAAAAACAGATATGATTTTCATGACTTCTACCGCATTAGATGACAATTTAACCAGATTACTTTATAAAACAGAAATGATGCATTGAGTAACGTGGGAAGAATGACTTCACTATTTTTCTTGCAAATCACAATTACTCAAGCGGTTAAGCCCCTGTATTCATTCCTGATGAGTATTCATATTGTATAAAGCTACCAAAACGGTCACTCACTGAAGCGGGCTGGACATCTTTAGCCCTGACTTGCTACGTTACCTTGGAATTCTTTCAATTATGCGATTCGCAAAGAAAACGTTATGAGGGCTATTTCCGCAGACTCTTGAATAAATCTTTAAAACAACGCAGAAGACTTACTGAGAGTACACCTCATGTTTCTAACTGATCGGGAATAAACTTCCAAATTTAGAACTCAAAAAGAAAAGAACGTTATCATCGTGAAAATGCTAAATTTTAACCTGAGACTTTCTTTCATTATCCCTATCCGTTTACGGCACATCCGATTATCATCCTGAATCAAATACTAATTTCCATGTCAATGCACTATTCTTTTTGAAAAACGCGCTCTAATTCCTACTTTTCTTCAAAAGCAACCCGATCTACAGTTTGCAATAGCGTAAGTTTTGAATAAAATAATAAAGTAAATATAATCTCCCTTTATCTCTCTGCCATATAAGACGTTCCCTTACTCCCCGGAAAATAACAGTTTACGTAAATATACGTCAATATATTCTTTTTTTGAATTTCGCTTTCACAGCAATAGCAGTAATAGAGGGTCCCTATTACCTTATTCATACGGCGGGAGATTCCACTGCAACTTTTATTTTCCAACAAAAAACGCCGTCCATATTTGCGCATTTTCCCCGTAAAAAGGTCTCATCTTTGATATATTTACAAATAAACATTCAGACCTTTATCTTCCTTTTCATTTTCTGCTCCAACTCTCATGTGACATTAAGTCCATTCACCAAATTTTGTTTGTCCTTGCAAAATAAAAAATATCAACAATATTGCCTTGTGCTACCCGAGTAAACAAAAACCTAGAGCCCTCGTTTTTTTATACGTAAACATCCATCTCATTTTCCATTCCAAATCAATTGCTAAAAGGGGAGCCATAATAGAAAACAATTTTTATTCATAATTCATTTATAGTCTTGTTTACTTGATAAATACAACTGCATTATATTCTTGTGTATAAGAATTCCCTGCTATTAATTAGAAATATTGGACGAAATTTAACCTACATCCATTTTCTTGACTTTCTTCTACCTTTTCTTAGTTTTTTATTATGTGCCACCCTCGTAGCCCATTGGGAAGTAGATTAAGCCCAAGAAAATGATAGAAACACTCTAGGAAAAAAAATCCTATTATCTATTTTCCCTCCCTAAAAACTCTCCTCTGTCTAGTACTTTTCCATTTGCGGATTGCACAAAAATATCCCAATATTTTGTTCTTTTCATTTTTCTCCTCGACCAGGTCATCGCACCATTCTTCGACAGGCAAAACACTAAGTCCTTTTCAAAAATAATAGGGAAAAACGTAATTTTCTTCTTTTGAAGCATCTATTCTAGCTATTCTTGTGGTTTTTGTTGCGGCGAAATCTTTCCCCAACTGCATCATCGTCTGGGCTACAAGCTGTCTATAGCATCCCTTCTCCAAAGAAACTTCTCTTTTCTTTTCTCATTCTTTCTTATCGGGCGTTTGTCTCATGTTTCCCCAAGTGGAGGAAAAAAGCATGCAATATAGACAGCAAATAGCCAGAAAAGCTGTTAAATACGCATAAAAAACTTTACTTAATCGTTATTGTATTTTCCCCATGTTTTCTTTTAATTATAGAAACTGTCAAAATTTGTTTTACAAGAAGTTCTACGTTTAACAAATATGGGTCATTAGAACATCGTTTTTCGTTGTCTGCGACACATGGACAAGTTTCAGTCAGCTATCGACACTGATTTACGTGTGTGAACAAAGCCCGATGTTGTCAAACGATAGACGTCGACAAATCAGAGCTGAGAAGGAAAACAAAACCGAAAATGATAGAAA
>VICI01004332.1:0-11186 GCA_019593645.1 Akabosia matsudoensis
GAGTCAAGTAATTAATAAGATTTCATCTCAGACAGGTAATCATGTTTTTATTTTATTTTGCAATTGTAATTAACTTAATGATCGCCTTGCTCTATCGAAGTCGACATAACTGAAAGAATGAAATGCCTTAGCACTGATGCATTAAACGGATGAAAAACTCGTTCTTACATTTGATATCTGAGCAATTCTGCTATAATATCAATACGACACTTTTGAAAACTTGACGAATGGTCATTGCAATTCTTTCCCTTACTAAGCGTAGGGCTAAATCTTAAGCTTTTTCCTGTGAAACATCATCGGAACTTTAATATACATCTCAAAGATTTATGAGATCCAAGCGTACATTTTACCACCAGAATTAGCTTGTCCCTTTTAAGTCCAGTGTTCTCCATTTCGGGTCTTATTTAGTCGCACCGATTTCCATTAATCATACCTTGTAGAACCTACATAATTAATTCATTTCGTAGTGCAAATAATAAACGGAAAGTTGATAAACGTGCAATACATCCGGCCATAAGTACTCTTATATAATGCATAAACATATAAATACATGAATGTCTGTACTTTGCAGCTTACAATGGTGCTTTCTCAGTATGAGGGTTTTATGACTTGCTTCCAATGTACAAACAAATTGACCGCTCGTCATAAAGCCCGTTCTTTCTTGAAAGCAACGGACTATTAATCCGAAAATATACTCAAGTGATGATAACTTGGCATGTCGTTGTTTACGCCACGTAGTTTTACACCACATGCCATCGTGGCTTGTGAAGCTGGCCAAAATTTGTGTGTGTCCACGTCCAATGCACTAATCTCGTACAGATATTCTTTGTTTGATCTATAGTGACTGATGGTTGGGTGAGAGCAACGTAAAGTACACACTGGTATGTCTCCTATATATATCGGGACCACACATAACTTTGTTGAATTCGATATAATATAAGCATGAACACAGTGCTGCACAGTTTTGACACGATAAAGAAAAGTGCTACAATGGTAATCATCACAGTAATAAATGCTTAGTTAAGGCAAGTCATAAATCTACATCAATTGTAATCACCATCAATTTTGTTTCCCCTCTAACTAATACTTTAATAGGGCGTTTGAGCTAATAAAAGAGGAAGTAAACTGCCAGAATATGTCCAAATTAGAATTCAATTGACAAACTGCTAGCCTTTATGAACTACGAGAAATAGAGATAACTTGCTTTCACTGTGTTGTGTACCCTCAGCTGGTTTATAAATAGTTTGTGACAAATCAGTTGTTTCTGATTAATTCACTAGGATCTTTGCATATCCAGGTATTTATTGGCTACGTAGGCATATTGAAAGTCCAAGCATACATGATAAAATGATAGAAATGGAATGGTGTAATACCATTTACCAATCGATGTCTAGCACACTGTTAGAATGCGGACGTTCTGTGTAGTAAACGCAAATCTCTTCTTTTGCCGACTTTCGACTACCATTTAGACATGTGTTGTTCATAGTGCGTTATTAACGACTGTGTACATCGTATTCTATTCATGAATTGCTTTATTGGCTTGCGGTTTTGGTATTGTCCTTTTTGTCCATTCAGCAAAAATATAAGGACAAGAGCGCAGACTCCCAATCATTCAAGTTTTACGATCTTACTGAATTTTTTTGTAAGTTTATGATGTAAAAGATGGTGAGCTTAATTGAGAAATACACAAGTCCTCATTTTCACGATGAAATGACATATCATCTTTACTTGCCTTGCGTACCATGGTTGATACATTTCTTCCCTCATTTTATATTACTATTGGCAGTGCCTTTTGTAAAAAAATGTCTCTAAAACTTTCTTTCTTTGATGAGAGTTTGCATTCTATAATCACTTAAGGCTTTGGTGCATTTATACAATGTCATAGGATTTACTAAATTGTATTCATACGCCATGTGCTAAGGATATGAAATAAGTGTAGACCACACCGTCAAACTCAACTCTATGTCAACATCTTTAAAGTGTCAGTAAAGTTGACCGACAACTCACATACGTTCACGTTTCAAATATATGATACTTGTTATTTTACTTGTTAGCACCCACGACCACAATATTGAGTACGAATGGGTGTAATGGACTTCGTGGTACTGCCCTAGCAAGGTTGTTTTTTTGAAAATTTGAAAGTGGCGCAGATTAAGGATATCTTGTACTAATAAGCTGTAAGTGTTTGAGACACACTGAGCTGCAATCATTATAGTCGTGAAAGCAATAACAATAATAACAATAATAGTAATAACTTGAAAATTAATGGTATGTCAAGGAACATGCATGAATATTCCTACAATTTATCGATGAAGTACATTTTAGTTGACAGTTCCGCGATATCAATCATCACAATAACTACCATCTTATGGCAAGTGGTGTACTGAATGTACTGAAACATACCGTTTCTGCAGCATTATCACTTTACATGGTAATAACTCGAATATAAATAACGTACAAAAGCGTAATAACTTTCATGCTAGGTACATGCCATTTCATAATGTTCTCATTGGGCGTTTGATTCCAAATATGCCTCTCCTTACGAAATTGGCCAAAGTAAAAAAATCCGCACTATATTTACAATTTGATAGTAAATAAAACGCTGTTTACAAAATAAACACCCATACAAGTAGGTGGTTTTAATATGCGATAAATTGTACTTGATTAGTTTATAAATATGCTGAAAAATCAATTCAAATATATTGTTGATAGAATACAGTCATGGACCAACACAGGAAATACCAAGTATCAATAAGAACACTAATGAGACCTGAAATTGCCCTTTCATTACTTGTCGCATATGTACATCTATGTTATCAAGTCTAATCTGAGAAACGGCATACGATGAGAGCTCAATATTCGTTAACAATATTGAACTTTCAGAAACTACTTATGAGTAAAAACTGCGAGTGTGTTATGCTGGTGAACCGTTTTGATGAATTGTTGAAGCATGATTTAACGAATTATTCGGACGTTGATTGAGACCTAACCAGACAAAAAAAAACTGTTTACCGTAATGACTGATTATCAACAAAAAACCTACGTTTTTTAGTGCATATTTTTTTATAGATGAGACGCAGGTTCTCTTCTGATCATGCTAGTAGACCATGTAAAATGTGAAGACCACAGGAACGGAAATCAAACCATCAAGTCAATCAAATTTTTGGTCAATTGAACACTTAAATGTGAGTAAAATGATCGTGGCTCTTTTTTATGAACCGGCAGTGGTGTTGCGTCCTTGTACTGTCAAAAATCTTTTGCAAATATAACCGCATGGATACGTCTATCTTCACATCATCTGTCTGTCAATTTTACAGGCTTCAAACGTAATTTGGTCACGATGAATAGGAACTTTTCTCCCATAAATTTTCAACCCTTTTTGTACTTAATTTGATGGTTTCATTGTTGTTCATAATTTCAGATGGGGAAAAACACACAATATATCATTTTTTTATCAGAAAAACAAATATAAACTGCTATAATTTTGCAACAAATTTCGTCTATCGAACGGCTGAATAAAGCCATATTTTTCAACAGATAAGGTCGTCAATGAGGCTAACGATCTATGTAGGATCTATGCCATTACGTGTCATGCATCGACAGTTTTTCTGAAACTTTGATTTGAGTTACACAAATTACTCAAAGAGAAGTTGTCCGTTTCTATCTTTCCAACATTGTGGTGTCGTGCAAGACATTTTCTTAAATTGTATTAGGTTGAATGTTTCGTCATTCTTATTGTTTTGCTTCCAAGCTAATTCGAGGTATGCGAAAGACATCTGAGGAGAACTATCTATGCTTTCTTCGCAAAAATGCACCATAAATATATGATGAATCGTAAGAAGAAGAAATATCTAAGCAAATTATATATTTCCATTCGTAATAGCGTTTTAGGTGACCCAAAGCCACATTACAACTGCGGGTTCGTAATTACTTGGGATTTACAGATTTTAAATACGAATTAGTTGAAACATGATAGAAGGTTGAGAAAGTAGTTAAGTATGAGAGATGTGACACGTTCAGTTTCCATCTGACAAGGTGAATATAGGCAGTAAAGACGAAGACAATTAATGTAATTAAACCAGCCTGGATTTAATTTTCTGGGATGAACTATGGATTAATATGTAAGGTGCCTTGATAATATGCATATCCGCAACCTTGCCTTTGGCGTTAGCTATTGTGAGTGTTTAGTCAAGCGTCCTTGTTGCAGGCTGGTAACAGCGTAAGTAAATTTTAATTAATATCTTCCATAATCACCAATAGGGTATACTGTTATACATACAGTCAATATTGAATAGCTGTCAATCTCGAAACTGCTTTTTAATTTACTTCACCCAGCATGACATTTAAAGAATAAATACTCATTGCAAACCATAACTTTTGGGCCTTTGAATATATTATCTCAAGTTTCGTGATTTTCATTTACTCATACTATAGTCCAAAACATGCTGCGACAATTCATCTTTGGCTCGTTAAGCACCGCCATTGTTGTTATCTGTTCTTTTCATTCACAAGTATGGTACTAAAATGTATGGCTTTAGAAGGATATGATCAGGATTACTTATTTATAAGTGTCATGCCAAATTGAAATCCTTGAAAAGTCGTTAATGGACCATTCCTTCTCGTAAGGAAACAATGCCATTATCATATTAGTTGCTGGCTTCAGTTTTGATGATTGTTTTATGTGATCAAAAGTGATCTGACGGAATATGAAGCATTACGAGGTTGCGCTGTCCATGCAATTGCATGCGAAAACATTGAAGTTTTTAGTGCGAATTTTACATACACGCATAAAATGATTTCGGAATATTCAAGAATGCTAACTGAAACGTTTAACTGGTTCGTAAAAACTACATATACACCAATCTGGCTGGTCACTTTCAATACTCACACTGAAATCTGTGCGTCCGTCTTTAGTTTACATGAAAATCCTGTGAAGACTAAACTATGGCAAGAAGAAAATAATACGCATTTACAAAAGCATCAAAGTCAAAAGTGAACATGAAATAACTTTACTTAAGGTCCTGGTCGGGCATTTCAGGCTTTTTATTAAAGAGTGTACTCCATATATGGTCTATCATGCCTTTTATGCCTGCAACTTTTATACTTCGCATTGTACAACAAACTATTTTAACGTGTTATCATTGCTCATGTAATTTTCGCATTGTTTTATAGCCCAAATAAACGAGTAACATTACATTCCTTCATCTTATTATATTCATACTATTAAAGGTGAATGCGTGTCTACTGATTATAGTAAACACAGCTTGAACAAAAATGGGTGGAAAAATGTCACGACTTGACAAAATGTTTTTTCTACTAAGCGCATCAAAGAAATCTATTTGCTTTATTTATTTTATTATTTTTTATTTTCAGATAAAATGTCCTGCTGAGATTTGTTGAAAATGGTTAGTTAGGTGAATTGAGGTAATGATTCATTGCCAAAACTGTTATGTTATGAATACAAAACCCTGAAATCAGCATTTTTTGTATCTTTTTTCTGAAAACGTAACTGAAAGTCTTTGCAAAATAAACGTAATGATGTGTTTCATGCGATGATAAAATCTTCAAAATCTCATCGAGTTCGGAAGTCCTAAAAAGTTGGGGTTCGTTATTGAAACACCATAGCTTATAGCAAGCATTCCAAAAGCTATATTATAGTTGATACATTCGAAGGGTTGTACAAAATTTATCCGAAGCAACATGTCGTTTTGTCCACGCTATAATCGCCTGCCAACAAGCTCAATACAAAACTATGTAACAAATTGCGGAATACAACATCCACCTTTATGCAATTAGATCTGCCAGTTTATCTGACGTATGGCAGTGAGACAGCGAGGAAAAGTAGAGTGCAAATATGCACATAAATAATTCGAGTTGGCATTAGAGTGGGATCCGGAAAGGTATCTTACACAAAGATCGCAGCTGAAATCTAAAAGACACAGCGAAATGGATTTTATTGCCCATCAACACTAGAGTACAGAAGCATTTTTTTGCAGGTTGAGTGTGTGTAATTTTATCGCATAAAGCGCATTACTGAGGTTTTCGTTTGCTGCTGAAGCAGAGCAAAAAACATGCCGTTTAACGAGCTTCAATGTACACAAGCGATTGTACAATATTGTATACAATGGAAATAATATAGATCAATCCAGGAAAAGCAGACGGGGACGAACTCCTCAAGTTTAGAGATGTCTGACTAGAGGCTGTTGTGTGCTACATGCCTATCTGTCGTCTGCTGTACATTCAAGATTATTACAAATGCTACACTAGGATGAGTTTTATCCTACAAGCTTTTTGTTTCATGCTATTATCATCATCATGTGCGCAGACAAGTACTATTCGCAAAAAAAAAGTTTGCTAGATATATTCAATTGGAGTTAGAACGGCCATTTACACGCCCATTAGGATCTGGTTTCCTTTCAAGTAGGATTGGAATGGATTGCCCATTAGGTCGCTGGCGGCAATACGTACATCTTCTTTTATTGTGTCAGGATAACTCATGTTTGACTACATCCAATATGAACACATTGCCATTATACTACCACTAAACCGTATCAACACTATCATTCTTAAGATATGTTGGCGAATATATAAAGTTGAAAAGCGTGTTTTGACTGTAAAGAAAATTATTGAGGGTTTCAAACTGTCCGACAACCCATTTGTTCCGCGTTTTTTTCCCAATTTCATTTTCTTTTCGCTTGACATCTATATGAAATGGTAAAGGTCAATTGATTGAAATAGCGAAGATGAACTTTCGATGGGGCTGCTCAGCACCTTCGAAGAATTCGTGTTTGCTTTACACAATTTTCGCACTCTTACATATCATCTCAACTAAAACGATTTCCCCTATAAAACAAAGTAATTTTATACCTGTCCATACATACGTTACGAGATTACGCGTGAGCCTACCAGTATGTTCTTCGGAAAATAGGTAGAGTGTAGAATACAACAACGTTTTTTCTCTTCATGAAAAAAAAAACCCAAGGCGATTAATGCCAGCCCACCTCTACACAAGAGGCAACAAAAATTATGCCGAGCACGACCAAATGGTTCGGCAATGGTTGTACATTTCTTTTATTTTTCGTCAATGATGAAGACGTAAAAATAAAATGTATGATGGCTGGTGGTGGGACATAGCGTACAAAAGGGGATTATGTGCACACGTTTTTATTAACCATTTTCATCTGATAGTATGCTGTATAGGGTTTCTTTCTTCACACTCCGTTCTAATTCTAGCGCACTCACACAAGCAAGTACGGATAAAAAATTAAGAGTATATCCATAATATCAGTAATGCATTCGCTTATCCTGCTAGCTTTACGTAATAAAGTAGAAAATAATAACATGCTGCCATGTTTTGCACTTTATTACATGTATAATGGAGAGAAAAACTTGCGCCAGGTAAAAATTAAATGGTTTGTTAAAAAGAAATAAGAGTGTTCCTATTACTTATGATATCATTGCGACAAGACCAGTCCACAGACAACATCTTCACCACCACATCCGTACTTATGCAGCTGCAACTAATTTAGTCATAAACTATAATCCCTACTACTCTGACAGTAGATTCTAGAGGTGAAAAATTGAACAAAGACGGGAACGAACTTTTCCTGAACTACTTATTGATAAAATGCGGGCACGACTACATATTACTGAAGTGGTGATGTCGATGTTGATTTCAGCATTAATTTTTGTTAAAGAACATTTTAGCTATTTTAATGTGGTTGTAATACTACCACAATTGAGTTTAAAGCTTCTCAATGTCATTTTTTTATCCAATTTACAGGATGAAGATCACAAGCGGCACCCGAGCTGCAATAGAACATTTACCCCCAGTTTAATGGGGAATTACAGACAGCGTACTCTGCGAGAAATGCCATACATAGTATAGTACAGGTGAGAAACCAAAATGACGCTACTTGTTCGTATCTTGAAACATTGAATGCGCGATATTAATCAGACATAAAAAACTTTTCGCTCATTAAATTTGTTTTGTTATTTTTTCTGTACATCGTATATATTACCTGAAATACGACATCATATTATCTTGCAGCCATAATAATATTAACACGGCAAGAAATTTTATAACCTAAATGGGATAATTAAACTGAATTAATAAATCATTATACATATAAAACAACCACAACGCAAACAAAACCGAACAGCAATGTATGCCTTGCATCACACGCTGAAGTAGCCTACAACTACAGCCTAAATAGTATCCTTTCTTGAAATGACAGCACTGACGATTGTGAATATCAGGCTTGTTTCTGTACCATGATCCCATTTTACATACATCTTGGTAGAAATGACTTAGTTTACAAACAGCTACGGTTTCAAGCCATGAAGCTTTCCTGTTCATTTAGAATTGACAAATGATGCTTGAGCCAAGTTTGTCGTCGATAAAATGTCACTGGCAATCCCATCGAAGTGCCCCATAACACCATCAAGAATACATTTTTCGATTGTGGATTGAATGTCGCATAATCTTTGGATCTTACTATATGTACATATGTACATAGGTATGTATGTGGAAGAAAATGGATGAGTCGTGTTATGGATTAGAAATGTGTTTCTCTAAAAGCAACAACGAGAAGGCACCAAATGAAAATGTTGCTAAAATTCTAGTTTGGAACGAAACCATGTTTTTTTTTAAACTGACGTATTATAAACCACGATCACAGCTAATCCTATTTATTGGAAAATTGTAATCCCAAAGCACATTCTGTATAATCTGGCGCATCACCCTTGAACATTAACGTAACCAATTCAAAAACGAAGAAAAAAATGTGAAAACGCAAACAAAAACATAACGTACGTATTTCGTTTTCCTCCAATCTTAGTTCCTATTCCCGACATCCTAAATAACTGAACCTTTACGGCTTTGAAAGTCATTAAAACCCATACAACTACGATACGTAACAAGACGACAATCTGCTTATTTTAAGATTTTCAGTGGATCAAGAGAACTTTACTTGCCAAGAAAATGTCTTCTGGTGCTTTAGGAAAATCAACAGACTATATAGATCACTTCAACTGCATCTGTTATTATGTTAAATTGGCAGAAGAGCATTTTATTCAGTTTTCCTGTGCCGTTGTCATCCTCATATAGAATAGTTTAGACGATTTAATGATAAGAACTTGTGTTATACTCAATTTTATGTTGGAAAAATTATTCGGAGGTTGAATCTGATCTTGATGGGAATGAATCTTACACCACACAAAGTTGATAAAACTCTGTGCTCGTGTACAAATTCTCGGGGCTCTAAGTATCATTTTTAACTTCAATTTCAGCCCACTGCCACATTCAAAAACGACATGGATGCACAGCATATTCGGCAACCAAAATTGTAAATGCTTAATTTAGCTCAAACATCCGTCGCGATATTTGGTCGAGAAGTTATGCGACAGGAAAATTATGTGGACGAATAAATTTTTACTACCTTAAATTCATCGAGGTACATGCATAAGATGCAATGAATTACAGGGAATGTTAATGCATTTTAAGAAATAGTTTTGCACTTGAGCTTAGTTTTCGTTTTACAAGAAAACATGGCAAATACGAAAGCGTTTTCCTAGTTAATTACATGTAGTTCCACAGGCTTCCACGCAAAAATTTAATTAACTTGCTAGCAAAAACAGGATCAGTTTGATAGTGATTCACACTTATCTAGAAAAAAGTCACATAAAGTTTCCGTTAACATGGTATGCATACATGAAGATATGTAGGAGAAAAAGTCCAGATGATGGCCATTCCGTCTCTCATTGGAGACGGTTCATAGACGGTTGTTTCAAGTATTTTCGGGTTCAGCTACTTGGGTATTCGAGGTACAATATTCCTGAATGAATAGTCAGATTTTAGCATAAAACATGAAAAATCCGTGGCATGTTATAGTACTAAGAAAGCAGAAAGAGATGTTATGGGTATGAAAAACAAGTGATTTTTTTTTTTCAGTGTGTACATAAGCTTTTCATTCCACCCAGCAGGGATCCGTCTCTCAACAGTAAAACAGCACAATATTATATGGGTGCTCCTTTGAACTTGCGAATGTTTAAATATAATTCTTTCCTTGAAGACAGCTCTCCCCTTTTCTCTCTGTTTGAGATGTTACTCAAGCTATTCGTAGTTTAGTGAAGCACAGGAAGTCTGTAGGTACGTGCGAGTTTTCTTGATATATATAAACCACAGAGAGACAAGCAAGAAAGATTAAAGCGAGAATAAAATATATTCCGAGATGATTCCGTTAGATTTATCTTCTAGCAATGCTCCACCTTTAGTCGGAGCTATAAAATGTTGAGATAAATTCAATACTTGTCGTCTCAAACCCCTTTTCCCTCGCATTTCTTTTTCCTCTGTGATGAATTATATTTACACCAATGCGATTTCCCAAATACCTTTTACTAGGTTTACATTACTTGATATATTTATATCGTGTGCAGATTGCTTCTATTGTTTTCCTATTTGTTTTACAGGGTTCTGGTTTGGGTATGTTTTATGGACATCTTTACACAAAGTACCAACTACTGCGTCATTTAATTTTCGTTTTGCTGTGAAGTATATTTGCACCCTGATGAGCCAGTTTACTTTAATTTTCCACTATATCAATCAAATTCAAAGGATCAGTTTGCCGTTAGGGAGATGCCGACCAACTTGAAAGCGAAACACTATTTACATGACATGCAGTCCATTTAAACAAGGCATATACAAAACGTATGGCCGCCTCAATCGCCGGCATATGCGGAAACTGCGGAGCATTTGGAATACTTACTCAAAGTCTAAAATCGTCATGTTAATTCTTGTTGGGTGTTTCTTTGCAGTATTCTGCCTCTTTATGACTATAAAATATGCTTCGTGGTCCCATCATGATCTTCATAACATCGTCCAAAGACACATGGTTTTGCTCAGAGTGAAAGTTTTTACTGATACACCACACCTCTTAATACTCATATTGGCATGCTCGCCGTTACATGCGTCGTGAAATAGGCGGAGCTCACGAGTTTTATTCGATATAAGCCTTTATAAATGTTATGGATCGGACTTTACTCTTGCACCTGAGAATACTTGTATAATTTAGCACATTTCCTTCCTTTTTCCGTGCCTTACACTTTACAATGGTCTATGTAGTCACTTCTAACATGAAAATTGTTGTCAATAGTTAATTATCCTGAGTTTCATAATACAATAATTG
>VICI01004333.1:0-11186 GCA_019593645.1 Akabosia matsudoensis
AAATGTGTTCATTCAGTGCAACGACGTAATTTTCTTTAGTGAATTTTCCTCGTTACTTCCTTCTCTTCTTTGTCTTGTTAACATTTATTAGCCGAAGTGAGATCAATCGCTGATTGCTAATGCCTCAGTGGTGAAATCGTGAATTTAGGGTTATGATTTCGTGAAAAGACAGATTCACAATGTTTAACATCATTTTCATAAATTTACGTTAAGAATCACTCATCTAAACGCTCGCGTCATCAAACCGTTATTACAAAAATTGTTGGACGAAGGTTTCCTCCTCATATTATAATTGAAGCATGCTTGGACAATAACATCAATACAGGAAAAGTTTTGGCTTAATGAGTCCATTTTGCAGTTGTCGCACCTCCACTTTCATTCGTGGTGGCTTCAGCCATTGGTACGTACTTTAGAAATGCTTGCATAATTTTATTCAAACATACTATTTTTGTACATCAATTTTGCAGGAAAAGTTTGTCACATCTATTATATAATATCACAAAGAAACTTTACCTCTGCTTTAGTTTTATGAAAAGAAACTTGTTTCAGGTAAAATAATCAAACAAAATCCCACTTCGTATATTTGTTTATGGTAAAAACATTTTACTATGAACGTCATACACCAGGCCAGGTAATCAATGAAACAAAAAAAACTGCTCTAATCGTGCTGACACGCACTTGACGTTTTGTTTTGGACACTTGCCGTTAACAAAGTATATCAAAAGAAGTCACTAGCAAGCTTTTAAGAGGGTTTTCGTGCTTGTCATACAGATAAGCACGTACCTTTTCCTTTTGAGGAAAAGAAAATAAAGAAGAAATGCTGCAACTGTTACAGTGCAGTGTTTCACGAAAGAAGCGTTTTTTTTCTTTCAAGATCGATGCATTTTGCATACTGATAACAAAACAATAAATCGTGATGATCGAGATAGTCGATCAAAGAGTACGTTATTTGGAGTCGAGAGGTGTTTTTTGCCTGAGCCCTTTTAAAGACTAAATATTTTAGAGTCAGGAAAACAGATTGCACATTTTGATGTTTTTTATGAGAGGCATTTTATTCCGAGAGTTTACAGAAAATCACGAGCATATTTTGTATTTATTTTCAAAAGTGTGAAAAGAACGGGCAATAAAGTTAAGTGGAAGTTTTACTTTTACTGAAACATGTTCTTACAGAGAGCCGATTAATTTGAGATCTGTCGAGCATAAAAAGAATGTGTCATTTTTATGACAAAGGTTTATCTAGTTTGCCACATTTAGTCAACTTTTATGTCCATTTTATAGCTTGTTTACTTCGCGGACATTCTAAATCTGTTCAAATGGTAGTTGTTTCGTCTAAATTGTGTGCTTAGGAGGCGTGTGCATAAAATGTTTTATATTTTTATGCACCGTGTCAAGTGACCCTTCCGGCAACTTAAAGTTTCGCTGAAAATTTATAAAGCATATTAGTATAAAACTTTCCATTTCTGTTGGGACAAGAGTGATGTCTTTAGAAATGGCACCTCTAGAAGAGACTATTCTTGTAAAATGAACTAAAGTGGCAAAGAACGAAAGTTATTTTTAGCTCGGAGCCATTTCTGGCAAATTTTAAAAGATCTAAAATATGCTTTCAAGATTTCAAAAATGGTGCATTTACTTTTTTATCCAATTTATGGCAATATTTTTGACGCATGTATGCATTAAATACTGTTTATAAACATCTCACCTACAACGTTTAAATTAATTTTTAATGTTTTCAATTTTTCAGTTCCTGACGAAACAGGCGAGCTCCATGAAAGAGCAGAGCGAGAATCGTGCCAAGTTTTACGAGCAGCTCGAACAGACCATCATCGAACTGGAGAGAACAAATACCCACCTCAGTCGCGAGAATGAAATCGACAAGAAACGCATTCAAAGGTATACATTTTTATCACAAATATTGTACATTTTAGTCTCAATCTCATCTATAACCGTATTATTATCAGGCGACACAATTGGTAAGGAGTCCGCAAAGAACTAAGACCCAACGTACGCAAAATATGACCCTTTCCGTTCATCATACGCAATGTGGCTGGAGAATGATCTCATAACAGTACCTAAATGCCCATGTGGCAGTCAATTGACTTGCCAATTGAATAGTCATAGTCATGATTATATATATGAACAAGCATCAGAGACTCAGAGAATTTCCTGGCTACTTGTATTTATATAGGCTGTTATCTTGCGACCCATAAATTACATAACTTCATAATGTCATCGTAGACGTTTATCATTGAGCAGATTATACTACAATTCTGTAAGAAAGTTGCCTTTATATGTGCCATTAAACAGACTGAGCAAAATGACAGTTATTGCGACACCGAAAATTTTCCTTGCACTGTGCTAAACGACTCTAATGTAAGGATCAGGGTTGTAAATATCAATAATGGAAGAGAATATATAGGCTGTTATCTTGCGACCCATAAATTACATAACTTCATAATGTCATCGTAGACGTTTATCATTGAGCAGATCAAACTACAATTCTCTAAGAAAGTTGCCTTAATATGTGCCATTAAATAGACTGAGCAAAATGACAGTTATTGCGACACCGAAAATTTTCCTTGCACTGTGCTAAACGACTCTAATGTAAGGATCAGGGTTGTAAATATCAATAAAGGAAGAGAGCCATACATCTAAAGACCAATTATGCTTTCAAAGTCTGACATTCCCTCCCTTTTGTCGCTAGTTTTTATGTCATCGCAAGCTCCAAGTGCGTTGACATTTTATGTATGGGAGTTTATACAGGTTGTATCATGTATCTTACGTTACTGAACCAATACAGGCTTCAATTAGAGACGTTTGCAGAATTTAAACAATAAGAGAAATCACTGGATAAAGAAAACGAGATTGGTTCGTTATTATAAACGAAACAAACTTTAAGCTTTGCATGTTTTATGCCTAAATATTCGTCTTATGGTAAATATATAAGATAGATAAAATGTAAATGAAAAAATATCGCGAGTCTTACACCTTTGCTATCAAGCGATCATTGAATCAGCGGAAGTTAGTCACATGAGAAATAAGAATCGATTTCCATACAAGATACAGGTAAATTGGTCTAGTCTAGTGCCGTTGCAGTAATAATAAATGAGGAAGCCAAAAATAGGCGAACGAGGGCATAAAAACAAAGTATTCAATTTCGATTGATATTATCGATCGCTTATTAATCATTAAAAGTGGCAAGGTTCCCCTGCATCCTTTCATTTTTATGCTTTCTCATACTTTATAGGATTTTTTAAATCATAATCGCAATCACTCCATCAATTTGCATCACATCCGTATTTGAAATAGGGAAACCAGACCGCCTTCCTTAACACGAAGACGCGTCATGTTTCAGACAATGAAATGTTATCCTCGTGATTGCATAAATCTACCAGACAAAAAAAAATCGAACACGTGCACCTGCATCAGTCTACCATCGAAGTATTTTATTGTTTTATGTGGCTAAAGATGTTTTTTGTCTCATTCGGCGTTGTAGTTGCTTTCCTTCTAATCTTAAATTTATCGATAACACCATCGAGCATTTGTCACTTCGTTTTTTGCTAAAATGACAAGTTACGTCGCACTAGGGAGTTTTCAGTTAAACGTGCACATGGATTGAATGACAGGATCACTGCGTAAGGTGTAAGCTCACATATTTGATAACATCTTGCTCAATATTTACACGCTAAAGATTGCTCACTTTGTCTGATAAAAGACGTGATAAGAATATAGCCTCACACATAGGCCTTTCTTGAACAACGGGTTTCAGTAGGAATGCTGTGCATAGAATCGAAGGTGCTAAAACTTCTTTCCTGCCAATTACACATCATCACCAGCGTTCATTATTCGTAAATCGTGGTCTTGTTTTTTTTTACAAAAAGCTAGACGAACAACCTTTCCCTATTGGATAGGTCAGCACATATAGATGAAAATAGCTGATTGACTGATGTATGAGATCAGTTAATCAAATGAGAGTGTCAGAACGCCTATTTGACCGTCTACATTCTGTGTACTATATGTACCTACATGTTCAAAACTTGTCTACTAGTCTACTATTTTTATTTATTTATCAAAATAGACTGTCTCTCTATGTCATAGCTAAATCCACTAAAATTGAACGCTTTAGAAATGTATATTTATTTTTAAAATCTCAGGGGATAATTCTTAGCTTAGTAAATCATAATTTCGAAAGTTTGTATTTATGCAAAGATCAGAAATCAATGATAGATAGCAGGTGAAACTATACATTGGATTTGTTTTTTGGCTGCGGCAGTGACAAGTAACGGCTATTAATCAGTTATTTTAGGAAAGTTTTGAAAAAACTTTAACAAGGAAAATATGTAAATTTGATCTATATTGAAATTCCTTTATTTGCATAGAATTTTACGTGTAGCAAAAATGACCATATCCATTCAAAATGCTTTGCTTTGATCGAGTTATGACGTAGAGTTGATTATGAGGGACAATAGCTATCTGAACTTTTCTTCGACGCGAACTTGGCCGGCTCATTAAAACGCAAGAAAAATTACACTTTCGACAGGAATACGTCTCCCATCCAAATTTATATTTTACGACAGAACAATCGACGGATGCTACTTTTCAAAAGTCCAAGAGTGAAAATCCAAAGGAACTGAAGAAAAGGACGGAAGAACAAAGAGAGCAGCTTTCCTCTTGTAATGGATTGCAATTGCGTATCATGAGATTTTAACCGTATCGTATTATGAAAGCGAACTTTTGCGCAATATATATTGTAAAGCTGCCAATTAGTTGATATACTGTCGATGTGGAAGTAGGTTGACAAACTATTATGCACACCCATGGGCATTCTTGGTGAGAATCCATAATAAATTTCATTGAATGGGATTTCTTTTACAGAAAGCTTCGTATTAATTGGCTAATAATTATGCCAGCTTTTAGCTGAAAACCTCACACTTCTTTGTTATTCAAAAAAGGAATGGGCGTCTTTAATATATATACGCTAAGGTGCAGAATACTTCCTTCAGGGGAAATGTGTTGTCTATTATTTTTATATAAAATCTTCATCGTATTTCTTCTCATAATAATTATTCAAACTTTCTTGTCATCACTTCCGAACCACTCTAAACAAAAACTGCGAACTGTGAAAACACACCGGAGCCACCTATAAACTCACACATTCGGCAAATAAACGGGGAACTAGACATGTTAACCACATTCTAACAAGGTTTATGCGTCGAGGGTCTTGTGCATTACTGATTTTCAAATTACATGCTTGTTCAAACATGACAGGTGCGTAACGCATGAGAAAATAAACGCCGAACTAACACGTAACACGCATTTCAAACCAGTAAAGAATTTTTTTAGGGCTCAGTCAACCTGCCATAATGGGATAACAAGCAATTATCATTTATATGAGCAAATTTTACAACGTGACCAAAACGTATTGTATTTTCCCAAGCGTCTATTAGAGTAATTAGAGAAAATAGCGTGTAATTGTATAAACTTACAAGTATTATTGGCGTTGTCTGTATGTCATCATATTATTATAAAAATGCAAATTAATGTGCAATCGAGAAATGAATTTACCACTTTCTTGCCTGCAAAGAGGAGGATTTTGTAATTTACTTAAGCTACATATCTGCAACGAAACAGCTCATAACTTTTGCGTAAATTGGATTGCGGAAATTTGAACAATTAAAAAGTGTTTAATGAGTGTGTACACATCATAATGCCGTCAAAACACACAAAAGGAACTTTTGGAGTCATGCGTAAGACTCAAGGGAAAACGATACGGAAGTGAAAACGCGAATTTAAGATGCATTTATCCTTCGAATTTTATTTCCATTTCATTAATGTGTGTATTTTTTGTTTCAGTCTATGTGAAAACATAGATTATCTGGAAAGAAAATGCGAGGAAATGTCCAGGGCTCTTGAGACAATCCGAGATGAGCGTACCAAGAGAGGAGGTATCCACGGTTCAAGGGGCAAAGTGAACCGTGGAAGCTACTTTAACTTTGGCTCAGATTCATCAGAAGAGGACAACATGGCCTCGGGATATGGATTTGGATACGGTTACGGGTTTCTCAGACGAAGGTCTCATAGTCTACAAGATTTACGGTTAGTAAACATAATTCATGAATAATCTGTTTTTGTGTTGGCATCAAAACAACTTGGAAGCTAGCAAGCGCTACTAATGTAGTGAATTATTCATGTGATGGGCACGTTTTGCTCTGCTTTCTAATACTGTGCCTCCAGTAACGAAGATTTTGTGGCTTGTATTTTCTACAGGGACTACACACCGTCGCCGGACGAATTCGACTCAGGAAACTCCAACAGTCCTGACCTGAAGACATCAGAGTCGGAATATGTTGAGTCTCTAGAGAGCAGAATAGAAGAGCTAACGACTGCAAGGAAAGAAGGAACTGAGAAAATGCAGGAACTTGAGTCCCAAATTAGGCTCCTGATTCAAGTAAGATTTCACTGAGATTCGAAATTTTTCTTGTTTATTGTTTGCCTTCAAGTATCAAACAATTTATAATTTAGTAGTCTCAAATGAGGACTCCAAAGTGAAACATACTACTTGTTGAAGAGAAAGTTCTGTTGTAATCAAAGTTACGTTCTAGAGAGGGGCTCATTTAGTATAGATGCACACATTTTTTTTCCTTTGCATTACTACATGCATTACCTACTTGAAAAGTTTAGATATAAGAAAAGCCCACCAAAAATTCTACGAATCAAACTTTTACTTTTTGTCAGCAATCAAACAAAAAAATTCGGTACATTTATCCACTAACTTTTAACTTTTGTTTTGAACGTGCAATCGATCACGTAATGACTTTTTTAACCCCGTGAAACTGACATCTCAATCTAAATTGCAGGAAAATGCCAACCTCCAAATGCAAATGGTACAAACGGGCAGCGAAAAGGACCAACAAATTGTAGACCTCCGAAGGCAACTACTAGACTCTGGTGTTTACTCCCAGGTCTCTTTCAACACGTCTGGGATCACAGGTACATCAACACGTCGAAACTCTTCNCAAATTGTAGACCTCCGAAGGCAACTACTAGACTCTGGTGTTTACTCCCAGGTCTCTTTCAACACGTCTGGGATCACAGGTACATCAACACGTCGAAACTCTTCCGTGGGTGGCGGAGCAGCCCCGTCTCCACTTAATCACGAGATAGTCTCGTCAACTGTCAACATAATGCCTGCATCGCCAGCTTCCAGCACAGCCCCGCATTCTCCGCACTCTGGCCCATCGGCTCATGGTGATACAGAAGCTGCATGTTCATCAGCAGCGTCTACCTCTTCAATCACGCGGAACAAAAACCATCTAGACCTTCTGAACATCAACACGAATACCAATAACCACAGCATGTTCATGTGCAAAAGATGCTCTACAGAAGTGAGCATCCTTAGCTTGGTCAACTCTATCGAAGTAGAAAACGACGAGGTGAATGGATGCTACGCAGATTTTCCGTACAGCGTTACTGGTCTCTCTGCAGACGACCATGACATGGAATTCAGTTCGCTGGAACATGAACTAGCACGTGCCACAGGGGCTTCCATTCCACTGGATACCCGCCATAGTATAAAGAAGTCCTCTCCACGCAGATCTAACCATTCCTTTCCTCTTTTTCCGAGGCATCGGACAAGTATCTTTCACAGAGATAAGCTCGCCCGCCGCTGTTCCAAGTCTGATGGGAGCGACAGCAACAACGAGCTCCCGATCGAGTGCGATGAAGAGCTGGAATACGACGAGAACTTTGAGCTTTTTCTCGGCCATCAACCCTCCTTTGGGGGAGATATTGAGCGAGCCTCTTCGTCTGGCTGCAGCAGCGGGAAACAAGGAGGTCGAGCGGTTATTCGCTGAGGAGAGCAGTGACACCGGAGGATGCAGTACCAGCAGCAGTACCCACGATGAATACGATGACGACGTGGACTTGGATGAGGAACCGTGCCTTGCAAAGGATAGGAAGCCAGAGATATCGCGGAGTAAAAAGAATTCAGGGAGAAATACGTCCTCCACTAAGAAACAAAGTAACCCACGATGACGACGATGACGACGTGGACTTGGATGAGGAACCGTGCCTTGCAAAGGATAGGAAGCCAGAGATATCGCGGAGTAAAAAGAATTCAGGGAGAAATACGTCCTCCACTAAGAAACAAAGTGGTCCAGGCAAGCAATCGTCGAAATCTGTTAGTACTAGCGGTAACGGTGGCAGTAGCTGTGAGCTGGATGAGGAGGACGAAACCGTTCCGGTGACCAGTGAAGATGGAAAGATCACCGAGGATCAAGAGTTGGCCCTTGCATTTACTACCAAATTCCATTCGAAGCTGTTGGAGTTACCCACTCGAATCCCTTCTGATGAGGAGGACGAGGACGACTTTGATGACTATGAGTACGATGATGACATCGTCGATGGTATTCTCGCTGCCAAATCAAATGTACCTGTTTCTTCAGAAGCTGCCATACTATTTAGAGATCATCTTGTGGAGGGAAGTCTCCAGCGAGATGGGCAACTTGGTTGTGAGAATAACAACGAGTTGGAAGAGAAAGCCCCACCGAAACAGAAGAAGACCAAGGTAAGTTCATTAAGCAAAATGGTATATTTTCTTATTTAACCCCAGTTCCCCCATTAGCTAGATAACATAAATAGAATCCTGTAACAACCTCGTATAACTTTTTTATAGCGGCGATATTGCGAAAATGAAATTTGTACATTTTTACGGAAGTCATTCATGGCGAAATATTAACCTTTTGGTAATTTGGATCTATTGATTTTAAAGCAACTTTGGTACTTATTTATCCCCGGTTGGTTTCACAGCTTGACCCTTGCTCCCTAAACAAAAACGCTTTGATTTAACAGTGCACAACCACGTAATGCACGCTTAACAAATGTGTATATTATCTTTTGGGGTGTAAATTTCACATAAAAGTTCACATTTTTGTAAATACTGCGCATATTACGACCGGTTAACATACTACTGACAAATGGTTATTAACAAAAATCTTTAATTCTTTATTACTAAACTCTTTTTGCACACAAAACGATGATTATTCGCGAAGGCAGCCGTCAGGCTACACAACGGGGCACTGTGAGAAAGGGTTAAAGGATAAAAATGTGAGCACTTGAGTAAAGAGCACTTAACAAGTTCATTAAAGTTTCAGGGATAAGGAATTTAATGATTTTAAAATGGATTTTGCAAGCTTTTGTTGACACTGTGTCAAATCATGCTAATTACAAATTGCACAATGCACAAAAAATATTGGTGTCAGGAAGCTAAACTTATAATATACTGATTTAACAGGCTCACTTATCTTAACTGAAACTATCAGCAAAATGCAATGAACTTACGTATACGGAACTATAACAAGGAGCCGTGGTCAGTGGTTTTTATTCGGCAATTATAATACATAGTTAAACCGGACGAAATTATACTACGAGTTACGAATACGCTTTTTGAATGATTCAAAACCTGAAACCATTCAGCTAAGCTATTCAATTCGAAATCTAACGCACAAAGCACACGGGATTGGTTTTATTCGAAATAAGTACCATTGTTGCAGTGATTTGGTTTGTCTCAGATATACTATATACCGCTCACCTATTAAGGGGTAACACATTCCAAAGGTAGCGTTATGTTTCTTTTCTGGGAACATGAATAGAATTTAATTTAGCGAACCAGTTCAAAAACCGCGAGAAAAGCAGGCAGGTTTCCCGCAACTATGCCAGTTTCATGATTAGGACCCCTTAAGGACTTAAGTGTTTGTTCCATTTCCAATGAACTAACAAAGATAATCATCATTGTGTCTTCTTTTTTTTCAAATGTTTTTCCTTGAAAACCAACGTATAGCTGTGGTGGCTTGCCTGGTTCATTCTTGTGGTGATGGGAGTATTCCAATTGATTTGGGCAATCCTCAGTTTACTCTTCTTCCTGGTGACAGCTGCCATACTTCCCGGTGGCAATAAGGGCTCTTCCTCATTCGCCGCCGTTTCTTCTTCAGTCAAAAAGTGTATCGCTCTGACAAATCCCTCTTCAACAAGACTGATACCAATCCCATCTTTATCATCGACCACACGAAAGCTGTAGCATGCAGTTCTACTATCTTTAAATAAAAAAGTTTTTTTCCCATTGCAATAAGAAACAAAAAAAAACTTGTATTTTAGCAGATTTATAACCACCAAGAAAAAATCACTCTCTGTATTTACAAGGCTATACTACTGTCATTACTTCATACTTGTACATTTTTACTAGACTTAAAATGCTCAGGCTCTGCAGAAATATATATTATCTCGTAGCGTGAACCACTTTAAGCAAACGATATCAATCAATGCATTTCATGACGTTGTTAGAGACATTTAATACCTTAAACACAAGATGTTCATTAGTTTATAGGACAAAATTTTAACTTGTTGTTACTACAATCATCAAACTTAAAACAATCAAGGAGAAGTACTTGAGAAAAAAAACGTTATTTTTACTGTAGACATCTACAAACGTATATTTTATAGTAAGTACAACAATATCCTGGAAAATTATATTTACACAAAATGAGAAGAGACATCACGCATAGATATCAAGATGCATTATGTTCTTCCACTCAGTAGATGATGTTTGTTACACGTAAACTCTGCAGATTTTTACCTTGAGTAGAAAAACCACAAGATTCCTTGCTTGGCAGTAGTGTTAGAGAAACCGCTAAAGTTGAAGAAAAAAAGTGTAAACAGCTTCCGGAGAGTTTGTAGTAATGTTAGAAAACTCACAAGAAGAATGTTTGGAAAAGGACTGCGATAGATTTGCAAAAGGAGACTCAAAAAGCGCGTTGATCGCCGAAGATTTTAACTTCATCAATTTGAATACACAAACGATTGCGTATTCACATGGTATGTCTACTGTACAGAACTTTTATACACCCAATTATTATTATTTTCGTTTAATATACATGCGACATGGTTTTTAGTTTGTTTTCAATACTGATCCTCTAACAGTAGTGAAGTAGATTTGTTGTTTTTTTTTAAATTTGTTTGAAATACACGTGCATGCGCTCAAGATTTGGAATTTTATAATCAAAATTCGTATGGTTTGAGTTCTGACTGTGGAATGAAAATATTTCAGTGCGGCATTCGAAAATCTTTGTCATCTTCCGGCTACGACTCCCAAGGATCTAGTTGCGAGCGAGAGTTTGAAACTCAACAGGAAGATG
>VICI01004334.1:0-11185 GCA_019593645.1 Akabosia matsudoensis
TTGTTAGTTGTCCATATTAGTTTTTCATAATTGAAAAGTGAACCAAAATGAGGCCACCACGAAGTGTCCCGAAGACGCAACGTTCCAACGTTAAAGGAAAACGCCACAAGTGTGATCGCTGCGGGAAGCTGTCTTCTTCCCCATTCCATTTACAAAGGCACATGAGAAGCCACACGAAGGAAAGGCCCTTTAAGTGTTCCACTTGTGGGAAGGGATTCACTCAAAACAGTCACAAAAAAGCGCACGAAGAGACCCACTCGACTGTGAAAGAATACGTCTGCAACACCTGTGGCCAGAAATTCCAAACACGAGCCGGATTGCGTGAGCATACCAAACGACACCACCTGCCCGTCGAGATTACAAAGCGGCACAAGTGCAATGTTTGCGGGAAGATGTTTCGGAGTCCATCTGAGTTAGACACGCACACGAGATGCCACACGACGGAGACGCCATTTAAGTGCTCCATTTGTGGAAAGGCCTTTTCAGAAAATAGTAATAGAATACGGCACGAAAAGACCCACTCTGCCGTGAAAGAGCACCCCTGCAGTTTGTGTGGAAGGGAATTCCGACAACGAAGTCATTTGAATGATCACATGCAACGGATCCACTTGCTCGAACAATCCCTCCAGTGCCTCTTCTGTCCAAAGAGATTCTTGACTTCTTCGGAATTGTTCAAGCACCTCAGAGGTCATGTTGGGGAAAGACCCGAGATTTGCAACCCTTGTGGGAGGGAGTTCAGTGGTGGTGGTCACTTGAAGACTCACCCTTGTCTACAAAAGAAAGGCATTCCTCCAACCCGCCCTGCGTGTATCTTCTGTGCGAAGACATTTGGGAATCGATCTGGGTTAAATTATCACCTTCGAGCCCATGTGCAGGAAAAGTCCCATTTTTGTGGGTTTTGCGGGGAAGAATTCGCCAGTAAAAGGCATTTGAGGAGTCATAGGTGCGGCGAGAATTAATGATTCAATTCGAAAGTTGATTGTTCATTTGTTATTTCGAGGTTACTCTTTTAGGTCAACGTTTTATTCTAATTTTATCACACATTTAATTATCCGGTAGTGATTGCTTCCTGTACCCTTTTCTTGTCAATAAAAAATGATCCATTCTTCCGATTAAAACCAGCCAGTTTGTTTGATTTACATATTACCAGGGTTATCATTTTGCTGTCACAATCATATCATTTCCACTCATCTTGTTTCTCACTGGACATGACTTGAGGAATTTCGCACATTATCCCATCCTTTTTCTTAGCCTGACTAGCAATCAACTTTCAATCTTTTAAATCGTTATTTACCTGCCCTTTTTTGTCGGTGGCGGAGTAGTTTCATTTTCAAGCCGGTTGGTGAGATGTTTCCAGTTTTTAACATGACACTAAATCGATGCAGCTGCAACGTCCACGAGTGTAGTTGTTTCGATTATCATCCCATCACATTCTTGTTCACTCCATGCATCGCAACCTCGGATCTGATCTGAGTAAAAAATCGCCTGCCTTTCAACCTTTCACTTTTTGAAAAGACTTTTACAACTTTTCATAGATAATTGATTTGTTGTGCGCGACGTTATTTGGTAAAGTCAATTCGTTCAAGCTCAATCATTACAGCTTACTGCCTGGTCACTGACGAAGCTCTTTTTGAATCAAAAGCCGAATTTTGTGGCCAACCATGATTTAAATTTAGAGCAACCCATCAAACTGAGGGAATGAGGTGAAGTCTGATCTGGAGAAGCAATGTAAACCTTCAGCACGCTCTTGAGCACTTCCAGGGCGGTCTAATATTTCACCATAAATCAGATGCGTTCGTCTTCGAGTGGACCGAGGTCGTGCAACATGGCCGATCGGTGCTCCAAGCTCAATCTCAATTCGAGCCTCGTCTATCCCGGAACGTGTCGCTCAGGGTGTCGAAGAACTCTCCCCAGACGGAAGAGTAGTGACAGGTCGGATTCGTTCAAGTTTTCCTGAGAGTGGCTCTGTGGGCGACATCAACGTGCATCCATCCCCACTTGATGGCCTCCCAAACAGAAACTGAAGGTGAAAACGGGTTGCAATAAAGTCGCTCTCCAGATGACGAGCAAATTCCAAACTGAAGCCTGTTCCCATCTGGGCTCTGAATGCGATTCATGTCGACGGCCACTTGGAGGAGGAACCCACGCAAGAGAAAATGATGCTGGAAGGGGGAGGGAGAGTGTGGAAGGTAGAGGGGGAAAGGTACCATGTCCAGATCATTCTCACCATCCCAACTTAACCATATTGGTACTCTATTCGGGATTTTTTAAGTACTCAAAGTTTTCAAAGTACCAGGCTGTTTTGATTGGGACCTGATTTCGACCCAGATGAGACTGGTCAGGCTTGGGGGGTTTGGCGAAAAAAGACTGGGTCTAATTTGGTACCTGAAGTTCCTTCATCGAGAACCGAACCGTACCCTTATTAGACCTTGTTCAAGCCTTAATTAGACCTTGCTTAACGAGTACTCTGTATAGATGGGGTTATATGAGAATAGATGGCTCGCGTGAAAAAGGAGGATTCTGAACCGCTGTTTTTGAATTTTGTTTTTATTTTGTCTTGTGATTAGGTAGACAGTTCGAAAATAATTTACAAGTTAAATTCAGCCTATTACTCTCCGTCACCATCTTCCACGTGAGATGAATGTTTTGGCTCCTATTTGAACAAGTCCTCCAGGGACGGTTGAGTGGCACCAAATTTTTTTTGTAACTTGATATTCCAATGATAAGGAGGGAATGGATGAGATCCTGATAACGACAATCTTGTTGACTCCAAAGTTAACAGTAATGCTCTGCGATTTAAAAGTGACATGCACAATATTTAAGTTGACGCATCAAATTATAATTCTTTGTTTATAAAAGGTTCCTGACTTACCTCATAGTTGTACAGATTAGCAATTGCAACCAACGTCGGTTGTGAGTTTCGTATCAATAACTTGGACTGGCTCTTTCAATGTCGGACGAGCAGGTCCCTTTTTACGCAGGACCGTGGAAATTGCAGTAGGATATATTTTTACCGACATTTTTGCTAGTTTCCGTTGCTTGGAACTAGCACGGGGTAGACTACAAAAAGACACTCGTCCCAAGCAGAACAGGACTCGAAATTCACGTTCAAACCACATTAATATCACGCATACATGTGAGAACCTCGTCGCAGTGAAATCGGCGTTACAAATTAATCATAAGTCACGTGAATACTGCGAAGCAGGTACTCCCTAAAATCAAAGTAGCATGCCTCTGTTGGAGTCATGTCACTTTGACGTTGCAACTTCACAAAACATATATTCGAAAGCGTGGATATGTCAAAACACTTGATCATACAAGAATATCACATGATATTCACGTAGTGTCATTATCAACCGCCCTTTTAAAAAAATCAGGTGGCTTGATGGATCCGCTCTTTTCTTATTCATCGGCAGCAACTTATCGTCATCAGCATTTTCAAATAAAATAGCTCAAGTTTAAGTTTTCAAAGTTTCATGAGGATGCATACAACAGTGCAGTGGGCCAAACGGTGGTGTTTGTTTGGGAAGTTGAGAAAGGAGACTCCAAATCATCCGTCGGTGTTGTTCCATGTGGGAAGTCCAGAGCGAATCATTTGTAGTTAATTGGAGGATGTCTCTGCGGTAAGTTTTCACAAACTGCAGTACTTTAAGATTTCTGTGAGGAAAGACATCTTGTCTAATGTCGTTTTGGATGCAATAGAAACGGAAATCGAACTGTGACAAATCACCTGGAGACTCAGCCCGTCACTATTTTGAGGTACCGCAGTTATCACTAGGATTAGGATCAAGAGCCAGCTTGTAAATGAACTAAAACTATAATGAACGTTTTGAACGCGTAAGTGGTTTTAAAAGATTTTAAAAGGATTTTTTTACTTTTCTAGGTACATCTGGAGGAACTCGACAGGCCTGAATAATACCTGGCAAAAACAGGTATCCCAAGGAGCGCTGCAAAATTTGGTGAGGTGTACCGGCCCACACACTCCAACTTCCTTCGTACATACTTCTGACGGATATTAATTATTTTATAATAAATATAACATTTAAAAAGTATTTTTGTGTCGGTCTGTTGATTTTCCATTTTAAAAGCTGTGACAAATTCCTGTGACAAATTCATTCCCGGCGTTCGTCGAAATCACGTGATCATGGTGTTGTTTACAAGTGGCTTGTGTGACAAAGTAGGGTTAGCGTAACGTGATTAAAACATTTAAGCCACTTGTATTTCATCAATTTGCAACGTCGATATCACAATAATCCGACTTTTTAAAGACAGTAACGAGTCACGTTCAAATCAAGTGAAAAGTGCGGCCAACTGTTACGTTGGACTCACTTCATTTTTTCACGTGATTTCAACAACAAATTTCTGCTTGGGCGTGTTTTTAGAAAGTCGAATTAATACTTTCCGAATGCTCGGCTCCATCCTCGATTATTTCACTGCTCACATGCTTCAGTTAATCTGTACGGTTGTTGCTAATCGTTATGTTAACTGAGTCACGTCTCTTTTTCGAAGGATGTGATTATATTTTAGTGTATCTTTCTTGCCTTCTGCACCAAAGCAAGGTGATGATAATGGTGATGATGTACTTTCAGTTGAGGTAAAAAGAAGCCGACTTCTTTTGCACTTTTAGAACCTAATCATTTAGTCCGGATTAAGTTCCTCTAGTACCAACAAAAGCTTGATATTTCTAGTACATTCAGTACTGAAATTGTTGGGTTTATTTTGGGCCCATAGTACTTTCGTCTCTGGGTACTTGATTTAAACTTTGAGTACTAATTCTTTTGGGTCTCTGCTAGTACCTGGTTACTTGGGTCAGCTTCGTGTTTTAAGGAGCATGACTTGAATTTGCAGTAGCGCAAACTTTTGATTTTGTAGCGCGAGGACCACGAAGAAGGCAAAATAGAAAGGTTATAGTTCCCGGCGATATCTTGTATGCTGGAATCTTTTAAGAAATCGATAGGTATTTTTGAAGAAAAGGATACCTGTTGGTGGTTCAGCGTGACAGTCTTAGCCAATACAAAACCAATGGAGTCATTGCAATCCTCATGGTCGGTTTTCATGTCAGGAACCTCATAAAAACTCGTCAGCGATTCATAGTTTTCGGGATAAACTGAAATAAAACATTTCAAGCCGACCAAATAACAAACTGACGATATGAAGACGCAAGCCCTAAAGATCCTGTACCTCCCGCAAAAATTTAAACGAGCGCCCCGCAACACGAAAAGATTGCCGGTAACGGCATTACGTGCTGCCAAGCAACTGGAGGAGAGCCACCTCGCTAAAAAAGCCAAATGAAGCTCGAGATTATGCTTGCCCATATTTCAAACTTATTTCACACATTTTCTTGTGTCAATTTTCTAAGAAGTGACTACGAGAATAAAATGAAGACGATAATTCAAATAACCGTTTGTTTTGTGCCTTTCAACAAAGATCTCAAAGTGAGAGTCAATCTGCGGTCACTCACCTTTAGAAAGATTTGCAAATTGAAATCAATTTTAAGCTGAGTTCGAACGAGAAAATGATATATTTTGAAGGCAAGTGTGGTTTTCTTTCGTTACTCAAACATTACGTCTTTCATTTGATATTCTTTAAACTGTACAAAACCGGATTTGGACCTCAGAGAGTTGTGAGGATTTTTCATTATAAGATTATTGGTGCAAAATTATCACAATGGTAATGTTAGTATTTCTGAATCCTGAAATATGTTATATTTTGAGTCCTACTTACTTACCTACCTGAAGGTACCCTTCGATAAAAAGGTTCCATCAGTTCTTTTGTTTCAAGTTGTTGACATGTGCATAAATATTCAAATCAAGCATAAATGCGGTCCCTCGATACGAAGGTGACCGTGTGTGCACCAGATTAAGCTGTTATGAAAAGGTGTTTGTGTGCCTACGTGGTGGACTGTTGAGTCTCGTGAGTTTAATATGGGGTATATAAACCTTTTTAACTGACCATTGGATTACCATTGTTTCAACAACTCTTGGCGAGTAGCCTTGTCTCTCATTCCTTAGCTCAAAATTTCGTTTCCACCAAACTTTCAATGTTTCAACTTAACAATTCTTGTTTAATAAACGATCTATCTGCCCAGTAAAACCCAAACTGCTGTTCACCAGTTCGTAACGATAAGTAATAATAACTAAAGTAACGGTGTACCTTGATTCCTCATGATCGGTTATCATGTGACAGGCTGCTCAACTTGCTCGAGCTTTCACTCCTCCACTCGATTTATAAGTGTACCAAGAGCACGGTCGTCTCCTGAAGGCGAGGTGACTACCACACAAATGTGACCACGCAAAAGTGCGCAAGCAAAACCAAGTGAAGCTCGAGGTCACGTATCGCCATACTTCGAATTTATTTCGACCGTTTCTGTTGAGCAAGTTTCTCTCGTCTGGATGGAGAAATGATTGCGAGGAATGAATAAACACGACAGAGGAAATTCTTCTTATTCAAACAAGACAAAAAATATATGCAAAAATTCGTACAACATTGTTAGTTGTCGATATTAGTTTTTCATAATTGAAAAGTGAACCAAAATGAGGCCACCACAAAGTGTCCCGAATACGCAACGTTCCAACGTAAACGGAAAACGCCACAAGTGTGATCGCTGCGGGAAGCTGTTTTCTTACCCATCCGAGCTACAAAGGCACATGAGAAGCCACACAAAGGAGACGCCATTCAAGTGCTGCACTTGTGGAAAGGGATTCACTAAAAATGGTAACAAAATACGGCACGAAGAGACCCACTCGAATGTGAACGAACACGTCTGCAACACCTGTGGCCAGGAATTTCAAACACGATACAACTTGCGTTACCATACGCAACGACGCCACCTAAATATCGTGGAAGTCAAGCGACACAAGTGTTGTATTTGCGGGAAGCTGTTTCCGAGTCCTGCTAAGTTAGAGGATCACACAAGATGCCACACGACCGAGACGCCGTTTAAGTGCTCCACTTGTGGAAAGGCCTTCGCTAGAAAAGGTAATAAAATCCAACACGAAAAGACCCACTCGGCCCTTAAAGAACACGCCTGCAGTTTGTGTGGAAGGGAATTTCGATATCGAGATAACTTGGACAGCCACATGAAACGGGTCCACTTGTTCGAGCGATCCCTCGAATGCCTCTTCTGTCCAAAGAGATTCATGTCTTCTTCAGACTCGTTCCGGCACCTCAGAGCGCATGTTGGGGAACGACCGGAGATCTGCGACCTTTGTGAAGGAGAGTTCCACAGTAGTCAGCAATTGAAGACTCACCGGTGTCCAAAGAAGAAAGGCATTCCTCTACCCCGTCTTGAGTGTGTCTTCTGTGCGAAGACATTTGCGGATCGATCTGGGTTGCAGAATCACCTTCACTCTCATCTCCAGGAAAAGCCCCATTTTTGTGTTGCTTGTGGGGAAGAATTTGGCAGTAAACAGCATTTAAGGAGTCATCGTTGCGGTGAGCATAAATGATTCAATTCGAAAGTTGATTGTTCATTTGTTATTTCGAAGGTACTCCTTGAGGTCAACGTTTTATTGTAATTGTATCACAAATTTAATTATCCGATAGTGATTGGTTCATGTTCCCTTTGCTTGTAAATAAAAAATGATACATTCCTCCGACTAAAACGAGCCATTTTGTTTGATTTAGATATTACCAGGGTTATCAAATTGTTATCACGAATGTATAATTTCCACTCACTATCAGCTTGTTTCGCACTGGACATGACTTGAGGAATTGAGCACTTCACCCCACTATTTTCTTAGCCTGACTCGAAATCAACTTTCCATCTTTTAAGTCGTTACTTACCTGCCTGTTTTTGTCGGTGGCGGAGTAATTTCGTTTTAAAGCCGGTTGGCGACCTTTTTCCAGCTTTGAAGAGGACGCTAAATCGATGCAGCTGCAACGTCCACGAGTGCAGTTGTTTCGATTATCATCACATTCTTGTTCACTCCATGCATCGCAACAATGGATCGCCTGCCTGTCTCTCAACCTTTCACTCCTTTAAACGAAGATTTTGAAGAGTTTTCATAACTAATTCATTTGTTGTGTGCGACGTTGTTTGGTGAAGTCAATTCGGTCAAGCTCAATCCTGAAAGCTTAATGTCTGGACACTGACGAACCTCTTTTTGAATGAAAAGCGGACTTTTGTGGCCAACCATGATTGACTTTAAAACAACCTATGAAAGGGAAAGTCTGGAAGTTAGAAGCTCTGTGAACCCCCAACAAGCTCTTGAGCACTTCCAGGGCGATCCAATGTTCCAGGCTGTACACAAATCAGATGAGCTCATCCTGGAGTGGACCGAGGTCGTGTCAACATGGCCGATTAGTACTCCAAGCCCAGTCTCACGTCGAGCCTCGTCTATCGTTGAACGTATCGCTCCAAGCGTCCAACAACTCTTTCCCCTGGTGGAGGAGTATGATCCTGACTACCTCATGCAAGTATCGCCGGAGAGGGACTCGGGTCGAATCCCGACCGAATATAAAAGCTGAAACGGGTGGCAAGAGAGTCGCACTCCAGGTGACGAGCAACTAGTACAAGCCGAAGCGTGTTCCCACCTGGGCTCTGTGTGAGATTCATGTCGATGTCCAGTTGGAGGAGGATCCTACCCAAGACAAAACGATGCTGTTCCTGTGTGGGGGAGGGAGCGCGGAACAAGGGCAAGCTGGAAGATGAAAAGAATCCAAGTCGAGATCACTTTCATGAAGAGCCTCTCTTTTCCAGGCCCACTAGTCAAGACACAATTGGTTGAATGGGTCACATCTTCAATTTAAAAAGTACACTCGTATGAAAAGAGTAGCATGATTGATTACCTGTAACTGTCCTGTTTTTCTCATATTGCCCCATGTCTTGAGTATTGTCATTGCTCCTTTGGTGGTCGTGGTGACGACTCTGTCTCAATCGTTTCGTCTAAATCGCTGCACTTCTAAGGAACTTCAAAATTTGTTTGACTAAAATCGCTTCCCTTTGCACCTTTCCTGCTATTAAAATTAGATTTGATGAATCATTGTAAACAAAGAGTCCGTCTGGACGGAGAAAGTCGTTCTTTCGCGAATTCATTTGTTGTGTGAGACGTTGTTTGGCTTGAGTCAAGCTCAAGCTCAATCCTGACCTGACAACTTACTGACTGGAATCTGGTGACGATCTGTCCGCCTGAAAAACCAACTCTTGAGACCAACCATGATTTAAATTTAGAGTAACCCATCAAACTGAGGAAATGAAGTGAAGTCTGAAATGGTGAAGCTCTGTAAACCTTCAACACGCTCTTGAGCACTTCAATAGCGGTACAGTAATCCAGCCTGTGCATAAATCAGATGAACTCCTCTTCAAGTTGATCGAGGTCGTGCAACATGGCCGATCGGTGCTCCAGGCTCAGTTTCAATTCGAGCCTCGTCTATCGCTGAACATGTCGCTTAGGGTGTCGAAGAACTCTCCCCAGACGGAAGAGTAGTGACAGGTCGGATTCGTTCAAGTTTTGCTGGGAGTGGCTCTGGGGGCGACATCAACGTGCATCTCTACTTCAGGTCCTCCCAACCGGATGTAAAAGACGAAAACGTGTGGCAAGAGAGTAGCAGTTAAGATGACGAGCAACTTGTACAAGCCGAACCTGTTCCCATCTGGGCTCTGAATGCGATTCATGTCGACGTCCACTTGGAGGAGGAACCCACGCAAGAGAAAACGATGCTGTAAGGGGGAAGTAGAGTGTGGAAGGTTTAGGGGGAAAGGTACCATGTCCAAATTTAAACGAAAAGGTTGCTGGTAACGGCATTACGTGCTGCCAAGCAACTGGAGGAGAGCCACCTCTCTAAAAACGCCAAGTAAAGATCGGGATTATGCTAGCCCATGTTTAAAACTTATTTCATACGTTTGCTTGTGTCAATTTTCTAGGAAGTGACTACGAGAATAAAATGAAGACGACACGGGAAAGACGATTATTCAAATCACCGTTTATTTTGTGCCTTCCAACAAAGATCTTTAGAAAGATTCACAAACTAAAAATCAATTTTAAACTGAGTTCGAACGTGAAAAGGATATATTTTGAAGGCAAGTGTGGTTTCCTTTCGTTACTCAAACAAAACGTATTTCATTTGATATTCTTTAAAATGTACAAAACCGGATTTGGACGTAAGAGAGTTGTGAGGAGTATTTATAAGGTATTGTAATAGTTTGGTGCAAGTTTATAACAATGATAATATTACCATTTCTGAATCCTGAAATATGTTATATTTTGAGTCTTACCTACCTTACCTATCTTAAGGTACCCTTCGATAAAAAGGTTCCATTAGTTCTTTAATTTCAAGTTGTTGACATGTGCATAAATATTCAAATCAAGCATAAATGCGGTCCCGTAGGTGAACGTGTGTGCAGTGCACAAGATTAAGCTGTTATGAAAAGGTGTTTGTGTGCCTACGTGGTGGACTGTTGAGTCTCGTGAGTTTAATTTGGGGTATACAAACCTTTTTAGCTGAACGTTGGATGACCATTGTTTCAACAACTTTTGGCGAGTAGCCTTGTCTCTCATTTCTTAGCTCAAAATTTCGTTTCAATCAAACTTTCAGTGCTTCGACTTAATAATTCTTGTTTAATAAACGATCTCTCTGACCAGTAAAACCCTAACTGCAGTTCACCAGTTCGTAATGATAAGTAATAACAACTAAAGTAACGGTGTACCTTGATTCCTCCTGATCGGTAATCATGTGACGGGCTGCTCAACTTGCTAAACCTTTCACTCCTCCACTCCATTTTGAAGTGTACCAAAATCACGGTCGTCTCCTGAAGGCGAGGTGACTACCAGACTAATGTGACCATGCAAAACCAAGTGAAGCTCGAGGTCACGTATCGCCATACTTCGAATTTATTTCGACCGTTTCTGTTGAGCAAGTTTCTCTTTTGTGGATGGGGAAATGACTGCGAGGAATGAATAAACACGACAGAGGAAATTCTTCTTAATCAAACAAGGCCAAAAAAATATGCAAACATTCGTACAAAATTGTTAGTTGCCGATATTTGTTTTTCATAATTGAAAAGTGTCTCAAAATGAAGCCAGCAGGAAGTGTCCCGCGGACGGAACGTTCCAACGTACGCAGGAAACGACACAAGTGTGATCTCTGCGGGAAACTGTTTTCTCGGCCATCCCATTTACAAGGGCACATGAGAATCCACACGAACGAAAGGCCATTTAAGTGTTCCACTTGTGGAAAGGGATTC